>JANHFJ010000367.1:36742-46907 GCA_032468195.1 Cerberus rynchops | reverse complement strand
TGCAGCCTCCGGATGCTCTTCAAGGGGAGCCCCATGTAGAGAGCATTGGCATAGTCTAGGCGGGAGATAACAAGGGCGGAAGTGACTATACAGAGGGTGTCCCGATCCAGAAAGGGTCGCAACTAGAAGATTTTATATTATGTACTTGTGCACCATTTCATGACTTGAGTATGAAAGAGTAAAACTTACATATGTCATCACAATGCACATTTTGTCACTTTGGCATCATCATATAGCCTGAAAACTTGTTCATGTGGATGTTTTTATGGATTTATACAGGTTAGGTGTTGTGAACCATTTTGAAAGGTCTTAGGATAGATCCGGAGTTTCAAAGAATGCCAGCTGTAAGCATTTGCTGGCAGATTTTTTCCTTCTAAACTGAACATTTGCATCTTTATAGAAAGCTGTCTGACACTGAGCAGATCACTAGTTATTTTTGCCTTTCTCTCTGGCATAATTGTAACTAGAAGCCTTGCCTAGTTTGGCCCATTAAGTACCATGGATATAATCTAGATTTTTTTGCATACTGAAAAAAATGTTCCACCACTGAATGATTCTTTCTCCCATTTGCTTTTGTTGTTTTGTCACAGAGGGAAGAGACACTTCTTAACTTACTACAGTTGGAGTAAGTAAGTTGACTTTTACTTGGTCAGATCCAGTTATCTATTTTAATGCATTATATGAACATATTGTAGATGGTTGGAATCTTATTCTGCAGGATAGTTGTTTCTTGTTTTGGAACAAAGGGATGATTTAAAAAAAAGCTTTTGGAGATTGGGTCCTATTAAGAATGCTCTGCTGTAAACGTTTAAGCAAGTAACATTGACAGCATAACCACCTCTAGTGAATTGTGCCAAAATCATTTCACTGGAAGTGCTGAGTTAATATTAGACAGTAACATGTTACAAAATAACACTTCATAAAAAGATCTTTGTATTTTTCCCAGATTCTTAACCAACAAGACTATTATTCTGCCTCCTTTCTTTCTATTCTAATGTCTTCTAATGTATTATGCAATAGTTTTCCATTATAATGCTGAGAAAAGTTTCAATTTCATACTGTTTTTTGTTAATCAAAACTACAAAGAAAATATATAATTAGTATATTCTTTTGCTTGGCTAATTACAAATGATGCTGGATATAAAATAATGGTTTTAAACAATTGATGTGTAAGAGCAATTTAGTTCAAAAGCAAATCACATGCCAACCTTTAAGTAAAATATTCAGCCCATTCATATTTGAAAGGTATATTTCACAAGCTGACATTTCTCATGTTAATAGTGCAAGGATTCTGATTTTTTTTATTTTTAAATAGACATTGAATTTTGAAGTTTTATTTTAAAATATCAGCAGTAACATGAAAAAGTGAATATTTCCTATCCATTCTGGCCTTTTCCAGATACTGGGACTACAGATCCCAGAATTCACAGCCAGTAGAATAGAAATTATGCAATTTAAATTAGTTGGAGACAAGTGGGTGGAAAATGCAATTAAAAGAAGAAAAGAACTGCAAAGAGATGCCCTTCCATTACTTCCTTATTTTTATCCCTTAGCATTTCTATTATTCTTGGAGGAATAATATTTGTAAACCTGAAAATTTCGTGTTCCTTGAAAGGTATAGCTGAATGTAATACTCCCCTGGATTCTTAGAATGAAGGTGGAAGATTTTGTATTAGGCTAATAGGTATTACTGGCTAGTAGTTAGGATATTATGCACACCTTGTGTGATCCAGCTCTATAAATTGAAAATGTTGATACCTGAAAAGTAATAAATAACAGACATTTTCTGATTTTTCTTTTGCTGTGATTTAGTGTATATTGATCAGTTACCTTTGCAAATGTTGCCTAATTATTCAAAGTCACAGAAGCCTTTCCAAGGACTGATTTTTATTACTGACAAAATATCTAAAGATCACCAGAAGGTGCAACTAAAAAAGGAAATAAATCTATTGTTCTTCTGTGTTCCAATCCTATTAAATCAACTACTTGTTTGTTATAAATTAAGTCTGCACTGCAGGTCACTGAATTTCTATTAACTGCTTATTATGGGAGAAAGTTAACCAGTAGATCAACAACTTTACACATCAGCTCAGAGTGAGCTGTCACTCTATTGCACATTTACAATAAATGTCCTTCAGTCCATCACATATAAAGGAAGAAATGCCATTTGGCATTTAAACTTTAGTTGCCAGCACACATTAAAGCAAAAAATCAACTTGGATTGATTACAGTTTCTGATTTAAAAGGTCAAAATTGCTAAGACATTTTTTTTAAAGAGGAAAGAAAGATATTTAGTTGATTTAGAAACCTACTGCTTTGAAGCACAACTTTCTCTGTTGTGTAATTTATATAATCAGTAGCCTTCTAAGTTAAAAAGCTAATGATTATACAAATTGCAGTTATTTTGATTCATATTTGTTTTTTGTTAAATGTTCAGCTCTTTCAGCTTTCTATATAAAGTCATAAATGTAACAATAAAAATTTACACAGAGAAATCTTAAATACCAATTACATTATATTTTCCAATTCGCAGTATTTTATCTTGTCTCACAAATTGGTGAAAGGAAATAATGTAGAAAATGATGTAGTTGAGCCAGTGTTAGACTCATTAGAACAAGAAACTGGGTATCATTTCCTGATAATGGCTGCTTTTCAAATTGAACATTGCCTTGGATTTTGTGACAATGAGAATTCTTGATCAAATTTACACAATGAACTTTATTTGATTTCACGTGTCAGGTTATATGAAATTTATAAATGATAGCCTCTATCCTTAGAATGCATCTTTTACACAATTAACTGTTAACTAAATTAAATTATTTTTTAAGCCAGACTTTTAATGGACATAAAAACATTAAAACCCTATGTTTAGTCAATTTTATGCCATCTGACACCAAACAACTATTTATTTACAATTGCAGAACTGTAGGTCTTCTGAATAGCAATGGAAGCAAATATTCTGGTTTCTAATTGGAAAGACTTTCTAGTACTTGAAAAAAGGAGAAAATCTCTGTTTGTAGCATCTCTAACATAATGCAGTGTGTGGTTTCTGTCTGGTTAGCACCTCTTAGTACCACAATCTACCAGACAATCAGTAACCATTTGATTCCCATCAAAATTACCAGACATTACTTCAGAATAATGAAAACAGTTCACTTAATTATACCTTTACAAAGATTCTCCTTTGCTATTGGTTTTTTTTTGTATTTGTATTATTGTATTTGCTATTGCTATATATTCAAAAATTCTTTTGTACTGGCTAATTAGTCCCATCATAAACCAGCTCATTGTTGTGGACAGCTTTTGATTTTATATGAATACTTGAAAGCCAGTTTTTTATTATAGTGGAAATAGTTTTAAAAGATATTATGTTTTGTTTTCAAATGCTTTAGAATGCAATAAACATACATTCAAAAATGTCCTCAGTACATTAAATATATATGTCTTCACCCCAATGAAACCTACAGTTCAAATTTCAATGTAATTTCACAATATAATATGGTTATATAGGTAGTTACATAAGTCTTCTAAATAATTGATTTGTATAAATATATTATGTAACGAATGTAATCAAAACTTCTTTATATATAATTCTGAATAAAAACTACCAGACCTTTGGTAAGTCATGCATTTAAGCTATCATATAAGTACAATTTTACTTATTGATTACCCCTTGGACCATATCAAAGTGCAAAGTTCCAGAAACAAATTATTACTAAAATTTGATAAAAGCAATTTAAAATGGAATTGGAATAGAATACAAAAATTTAAGATATAGATAAAATATGATAAAATTATATTTCGGTGTCACCTCTGCAATCTACCCCAATCAGTGCCACATATGCAGATCTCAGCTGAACCATTTTACTTAAATACTATGCTGTTAAATGTTATTTTCATATTCTGGCTGCACATAAGGTAAATTGTTTTGATATGGGGATCTCAATGGGTCATTCATTTGGTATATAGAACAAGGTACCTGTCTCTCACCCTCTTACATAGGCAACGATCAAATAGGATGTGATTCAGGTCTGCTACCTCTGCAACTCCATAAATACAGAGACATCCATTGTAGGGTATAGAATGGAATCTCCCATATTTGACCATTGTGTTGTGTTTTTCGAATCTTGCTTGTGTAAATATCTCCCTAAGATGTTTTGGCAGTTGTAACTTCAAATAGCTGGCTATTTGAAAGGTACGTTTGTATTTGCTCAGCCATTTCAAGTTACACAGCTTACTAAGGATAGCTGTTATTTTGTTCCCTTAATTCTTTAAGAAGCTCTTTTTAAAAAAAAACGTTCTCCTGTTCTGCAAGATACAAGAAGGCCACAGCTTCTTACAAAATTTGTTAGTTTGATAATCCAGAAAATTTGTGGTTTTATTTGCTCTAGTAGACATAACTTGGTAAGTCTATCCGTGTCTATTTCATTGACTTTGTGCCAATGGTTATATGCTCTAATTTTGGATAGTGCATGAATTGTATGAATTCCTAATTCAGCTCTAACTGCTGCAGCAGATATTCTTAGATTTACACCCAAAATACATATCAACATATATATATACATTTAATTTGCTAGCTTTCCTGGGCCCGGTTGCTCTTTGTTAGGTGATTTGCACAGTTGTTTTCATTCCTGCTGAGCCTTGCAATGCAACTGATAAAAATATCTCTTCATATATTAGAATCACTAACTATTAGTATTTTTAGATGTATTAGAGATAAATGTCTCCATAGATACCTCATGGAGTTAGTGCCATGTCTGAGCCAGGTGCTCTGAGGGTCTCTCTGGCTATATCCCTAGAAGAAAGTCTCCAGTGTAAACTGCATTTGGTCATTCCTAAATTAGTCTATCAACCCATTCATATACAATGGTAATAGGTTCTATGTTTTACTGTATAATGGCAGTAAAAGTGAACATTCTCAGTCTCAGTAACTGTGATCAATTTATTTTTGTTTGTTTATTATTATTGTCATAAACCTCTCTGGATACTTTTCTTCTGGTCCTTTGGCCCCAATGTAGAAAATACTTAGTTGAGACAAAAGTGCTGGAATAGAATAGACTTCATTTCCACTTATCTACATTCCTCATTTGTTTTTAAATTAATATTCTCTGGCCCTAAACAATGAAAGAAGATTCCTGAAAATAAATGTTGTTAAAAAATGGTTTTTGTCATATATTCTCAAATTAGATACTATCCCTTCTGTGTGTATAATTATTCCCCTGTAGCCAAACAACTGTGAATAACCTTTACTTAAATAGAATTGCTACTGAATTTTGGGTTGGCATTCGGTGACAAAAACATGGAGACCATATATTTTCCTGTAGGTGCAGAAAAAAAATTGGGAATTTAGGGTTTGGGAGATGAATGGGAAGTGGCCTTTTTATGCAGAACATTTTCTGTTGCCCATTTTTTGTACATCATTGCTAATCCACTAAAGTCCACATATTTCCATCTCCTCAGTTGGAGCAGAGGAAGAGATGAGCAATTGGATCTTGTAGCACACGTACAAGAGGATGGTTTACATCCTCTATTTTTAAAATACCTGTGTTTGTATACTGAAGGAAAAGCATGATGACTTAATTTTAACAAATTAGCTTGTTTACATTAGATAGGCAAACAAATCTTATTTGTTTGCTAAGACATTTTAAACTGCAGGTTGAAAACAAAAGTGACATTCTTTGGTAGTAAACCTAGACATAAAGTTTTGGGATAATAATTTCAGTTTCATGCCCATTTGTAGCATCAAATGTAGCGTGCATATTGAAATTTCTTTATTCCCGTGGTTTGGCTAGCTCTCCACACTCACTCCCACCTAGTATCTCTTGAAATTAACACTGCAATATAGTGTACACTACTGAGGTCTACAAGCCTTATTATTTTTTTGTACAGGTGGCTTTAAATCATTAACCAAAGTACAAACCCTCAGTTATCTTTTCCTAATTGAATTTGCTTGCGCCATCCAACTATTCATTGGAATTACTAGAACTGAAGGTGTTCTGGAATAAACTCTGGATACCCATATGAACACACAAGTAATCTTTAATTTATGACTAGTTGCTTGGTAGACTCCCTCCCCAAAGCTACTTACAACTCATTTTCAAAGTTATGACATCTGCCCTCCCAAAATCATATGACTGGATTTTGGATGCTTGGCAACTGACTGTTATGGCTGTTTGTAACATCCTATGGCCATGAGACTGATCTGTAAGGGTATGATGTTTGTAAGGTTTTTAGTTTTTACTTCTGGCTTTCAGCAAAAAAAAAAGAAAGAAAAGCCCATTGAGAAAAACTGATTGGCTTAATGACTGCCATGTTCTCTTAATGACTGTGGTGTTCACTTGAGATCTGGTTATGTAATACCTTGAATTACAACTGCAGTGGCTTATGACTGTGATTCTGGCTCAATTATAGTCATAAGCTGAGGACTACGTGTACACACAGGCACTTCAGAACATTTAAACTCTTCAGTTGCCATATCCAGGAATTTCCCATCCACAAATTCTCCATTTTGTCTGGTTTCACTCTCAGTTTACTGGCCCCTATTACTTTATCTAGGCATGGATATCAGACATTGACAACCTCTCCTAATTCATGTGAGCAAAGTGTTATCTGCTTATTGGTGACACCTAGCTGTTAACTTTTAATGTGTGTTTCCAGCAGTTTTATCTAGATGTTAAGTAACAGAGAGAATAAAATACTTCCCTATGGCAACCATCAGGCTTTCTAAATAAGTAAAGGTAATAGGTATCTTTCAAGACTGTCAGCAGCTGCAGAGATAACATCATTACAGTTATTTTGGGAATGATATGTCACCTCAGATGCTTATAGATAATATTTATTATTCATTTAGTCATAGTTATTTCAAAATGCACTTTCTTTACAAGGTGAAATATTGGTTCTTTCTATGTGTGAGATTGCATAACTTTATTGTGCCACATGATCTAACCAAAGCTAATGATGGTTTATATGCTCATTGCTTTAAGAAACTGTCAGTTAAGCCACTATTTTATGAGATCAAGAGGTCTTATATATGCTAAAACTATGGTCCAGATGGAGCAATTCTCTTTGTGACCACCACTTTTATTTTGAAAACCTGAGATTTCAGAAATGTGTCCACCTGGGACCTTTAGTACTGTTGAAAGGATACAAAACCTAAATATATAATTTGATTGTCTAAACACTTTAACAGAAACAGCACTTTATTATTAAGCATGATTTCTATTCCTTAACATTAGTTGTAAATGCTCACAGACTATTTAATATTTATAAGGCTTTTTGATAATATTTGTTCTTGAGGTTTTGAGTGGAAGGTTTTGGTTTAAAAGATCCTAGTTCTAGGTTTTGGTTTGGTTTCGTTTTGGTTTCAAAGGTCCTAGTCAATGAGTGACAAATGATTTCTATTTCATTCCATCCCATTCCATTCTTCTGGTTCTTTTATTTTTAGAGTTTTGAATGTTAATTCTGATTGTTAATGTTTTGATTTTTATATTTGTAGATTGCCTATGTTGTATTAAACATTCATTTTGGAAAGCAACAAATAGCTATAAAAATATAAATAAACCTTATTTATAATACGCAAGCTGAGGGTTTTCTCTGTGTTGTCAAGGAAGGAGTCATGCACTTAGAAAAAGACCATAGATTCCTGATTTCATACCCAAATTCCCTTGCATAGAAGCAAGGATGGTTCAAGTGCTCCCTTGCAATGCAGGTTATGTCTGAATAATCTGTCCACATTTGATAGCCAAAGGTATTGATTGTGCAACTGATGATATTTACTTCACAGTTAATGGAGTTTGGCAATAGCCTTGCAGTAAGCAGCACTCAGGCATAGTTTGTCTGAGGTTTCTTTCTATTTACTCAGCAGATGTATTTCAATTGTACTCTGTGCCTGTTCACCAGAATTGAGCTCTATCCTTGAATAGGTGTTGTAAGAGTAGCTGCATCTCAGCATAGATTCTTCTCTGACTTTTGTGCATTCCCAGTTTTAGATTAATTAAAATACAGAAGGATAGAAAAGAAGCACTTTTCTGAGTGTAGTCTGTAAGCCTTTGTAGGCTGGTTTGATCTCTATTTCTTCCTGGTGTATTCAAGGTCAGCTTCTAATAATTACCCTGGAGCGTATCCAGTATCACTGCTTTAAAAATGTTAGGAAAATTCTTGCTTTTCACACTTTTGTCTGAATTACTTCCACCCCCTTCTCTTCTAGCAGTTTTCTTACAGCTGATAGAAATTAGATAAGATTTCCTTTACTCTTAACTTGCTGATTTGTCTTTAGAAAAATAATAAAACTTTATTTCCTCCTTAACCTGGTTTATAAAACACAGCTGTCACAATAGTCTAGTATCAGTAGTATATTTTAATAAAAAGAGGAAGAAAGATGTTTGCTGGAAGAGTGCAATAGACCTGGTAATTTAATTGCCAACTTTCTAATTGTTAATTTTGCAGAGTTTTTATTTTAGTGCCCAGCAAATATACTTCACTCTTATTGGAGACACATACATGCAATTATATTAAAAGAATTAACAGGTAGGGAGGGGTGGAAAGAGGAGTGCTAGGCAATCCATATTTAATAAGTAGCTATGGTAAATAATTTAAATGAAGTCATATTTTGAAAAATGAACCTTTGTTTTCCTTTCTTCAGCATTGTGAAATATTTCTTGTAATTGCAGATATACAGTAGTTTTGTTCCTACATATTTCAAAATAAGGTAGCATTCCTAAATGGTTCATTTTGTTGTATAGTATTAAAAGGGTTGAAGCAACGGTAGATCTGAAAAGGTGATATTTAAGGAATTTTACATATAATGGTAGTTTTCTTAAAATTTTATCTCAGGAGATAAAGAGGCTCATGTCCAATTAAGATATTTTTTGCTTTATCCAATTGAACACATAGAGCATACAAATATCAATATCAATAGCCCTTACTTATTATATATACCACTTCACAGTGCTTTACAACACTCTCTAGGAAGTTTATAGAGTCAGCATATTGCCCTCAACAATCTGGGTCCTCATTTTACTGGCCTTGGAAGGATGGAAGATTGAATCAACCATAAGCCCATCAAGATAGAACTCCTGGCAGTGGAATGCAGTTAGATGTTGCTTATGTAAAGTAATAGCTCAAACCAAACTTCCACTCTGCATGGAAGTATTGCCAAGATCTAGACCAGGTGTGTACAACCTTGATAATGGTTGGTGACAGCCTATATCAGTGATGGTGAACCTTTTAGACACCGAGTCCCCAAACAGCAGGCATGTGTGCGCCGGACACCCGAAGCTTCCCAAAATGTGCATGTCTAAAATTGCAAGGTGTGAGTGTGCATGCACACCAAAGACCTGAAGGCCAGCTGGCTGGCAGGAGGTGGGGCATCCCAATGCCAGCTCTGCAACAGGTGAGATATTTCTCTTCCATGAGCTTCTGTTTCGTTGTTTGCAGGGAAACTTCTGCTTTCCTGAAAATGAAGGTGAGAAATGTGCACAGAGAGATGCAGTGGAGCTGAACTGGGGCGATGCCGTGTGTGCCCACAGAGGCGGCTCTGCATGCCACCTCTGGCACGCATGCCATAGGTTCGCCACCACTGGCTTATATGGCCAGAAAACTCAGTGATATATGTGTGCCAGGCATTATATACTGAAATGGGCTTCTCTGAGTTTTGATGAATTGCGCACTTCCCCAAAAAGTAAACAAGGAAGTTGAGCTTAAAAACTTTGAGAAACATATTATTAAATGACTTTATGTAAAGAGGTTCATCCCTGAAAAGAATCATGACAGAAATTAGCAAAAGGAGCAGAATGAAAGTTTCAAAGAATAAGTAATTTTCTTAAAAAAAATAAAATGGAATACAAAATGATCTTATCTTAGTCCTTATCAACACTTTTTCTATTGCTACAAATAGTTAATCCTTTTTTCAATGTTTATTCTTGAAACTGATTTTTGAATGACATCTGAGCCACTTATCTCAGCTCCAATCCATAACCAGAAGCTGCCTTTCTAGATTTTCCAAAATACTGCATCCTGTGTCAGTAATCAAGCACTGCATTTTGTTTTATTTTCTGTTTCTTATTGTGTAGGAAAAAATGAAACAAAAAATAAAAATAAAACTAGATAAAATATTAATAACATTAAAAAAAATCCAAAGAGCCTATTTGAAACAAAGAAAAGCTGG
>JANHFJ010000366.1:174207-184680 GCA_032468195.1 Cerberus rynchops | reverse complement strand
TCATCTCAATTATGACAAATCACGGCTTGAACTATCTTGCTTTGCATGTAATGAGTCTATCTCATATATTAGTTTCATCTTTTAAGTTACATTTACTGAAATAAATGAACTTTTGCACAATATTCTAATTTTCCGAGTTTCACCTGTATCTCAAAAAAACCTTAAACTCAAGTAAATGATGGGGCCAGGAACACATTTATACACACACACACACACACACACACACACACACACACACACACACACACACACTATTCCCAATGGTAGAAGTATAAAGAAATGGTATCTAGGGTGAAAGTCATCCCTAATTTTTCTCACTCTGTTGAAACAGTGGGACCTGGAGATAAAAGCAAGCCCATGATACTCAATGCATTTTAACCATCAATTTTTACAAGAGGCTTTGGTGAATATCAACATCTTGTTGAAGAAATGGCTTCATATTTAACAGATACCTACAATGCACGACTGCAGCTCTGTGGCAGCTGACCCATAAAACCCAGTTGCTGTCCTGTTGGATTATCTTTTAAATCATTCTTATATACTCCCATATGATAAACAGCTTCAACTTTTATAATGGTTGTCTGTATGTAATAAGATACATTTCTGAATGCAAAAACAAGAGAATGAACTCCTGACACCAATCTGCTTATCCACAGCAGCTGTCATCAAATGATAATCCACAGGCTCAAATAAAAATCTGAATGTACTATGCACCCAGGGAAAGATAGTCTGGTATTTTAAGCCATTAAATTAGCAAAGAATGTGGCTTATCAACAAGACTTACTACTGTATCACTCTAGAGCAGGTACTTCCTCTAAGCAAATTATAAAGCTGTGTATGTAAATAACAATATCAATAAAAGGTGCTAGCCAGGCTTTGGAGTATGAATGCCTTAATAAGAACATTTAATTCTAGAAGATATGTATACATATTAAGATAAGGTAAATAAAATGATGAATTAGAATATAATTATAAAGGAAGTCTATGAAAGAATAGCACAAAAAATATTGTTTTTTGTAACCAACCGACACACTGTAAATATAGAACTGGACGATTCGGGTTTTTTAAATATTTTTTTATGTTGTGTATGTTTTTTCTGTATGTTTGTCTCAAAAATAAACAATTTTTTTTTAAAAAAGAACTTTTAATTCTAGCAAAAGGCCTTCTGGTAGTCAATGCATTTTATCTTTGAGAAGCGGCATTGTAAAAAATTACATAGAGGTAATCCTCGACCTACAACAGTTTGTTTAGTGACTGTTCAAAGTTAAAATAGTACTGAAAAAAAGTGACTTATGACTGTTTTTCACACATACGACCACTGCAGCATCCCCATGGTCACGTCATCAAAATTCACTTGGCAACTGGTGGAATTCAAATGTTTTTACTAATGGTTCTATGGGTATAGCTTGGTGGCCGTGGCTAGGGGAGGTCATGTGACTGGGTGGGCAGTTTCTATAAGCAGGGCAATAAAGATTAGGCTAGAAACTACACCAGGATGTTTCTTTCCTGCCTCCCTTACAGGATTAACCCTGTAAAGTGGAAAAAAACCAAAAAGAGATTTCTTCTAACAACCGGTTCTCCAGAACTGCTTAGAAAATTTACTACCGGTTCTAGCGAACCTGCTAGGACCTGCTGAATTTCACCTCTGCAACTGATGCTTGCAGTGTCCTGGGGCCATGTGTTCCCCTTTTGCTACCTCCTTTCAAGCCAAGTCAATGGGGAAGCCAGATTCATTTAACAACTACATTACCAATTTCATAACGGCAGCGATCCACTTAACAACTGTGGCAAGATAGGCCATAAAATAGGACAAAATCCACTTAACTGTTTCACTTAGCAGCAGAAATTTTGGGCTCAATTGGGGTTGCAAGTCAACTACCTGTATCATTTGTTAAAACTAATTTGACCTTCTTTTTAAGGTGATGGTGCTTTGATTTACCCCATTACCTCTACTTTAAGTGTTCTCCCAAAAGCATGGAGCTACCTAATAAGGCCAAAGGCATGCTAGCTGAGATTTATGGGATCTGATATTCAGTATACTTGGAGGGCATTTGTTACCCCAGGCAGCAGCTGTCCCCTCCAAATTATAGAGTGTTTCTTTACAACCATGAGAAGGGGCTTTTGCTACTACCTTACAAGCAAAGTCAATGGGGAAGCCAGGTTCATTTAACAACTGCATTACAAATTTAATAACTGCAAGGATTCACTTAGCAACTGTAGAAGGGAACGTCATAACATGACATAATAAAATTCACAAATGTTTCACTTAGCAACAGAAATATTGGGCTCAATTGTGGTCGTAAGTCGAGGACTATCTGTACTGCAAGGAACTTTGTGAGAAGCTGCAGCTATGAATTTATTTCATGTGCCAGCATGCTGCTTTCACAGGCTGTTAAATCCAACCCCTGCTCAGTGCAGGGCATTATCTACCAGTTCTCAACCCACCACAGGGTCCCTTCTCAATGAAGATTGGGCACCGTTGCAACTGTGCTTGAGACAGAATTAGAATTTTCAAATTGGCTGACATAGCAGAGTGCGTTTGTATGTGGGTGTATTCATGGCAATAAATTGAATTTCAATTCATGCTGATGAGATGTTCCTGCCCCAATCTTTCTGATCTCTTCCTGATGGATTGGGATTTACAGCTGACTGGGAATGCCGGCAACTGCAAATTGCAAGCAGGATATTCAGTATATTCAACATTAGCCAAATCCTTTTTGCAATGTTACCTTAAAAATACAGCACGTTTCCGCTTTATAGCACATAGATAACTTTTTAAATTATAAGCACAGGGGAGCCGGGATACCTTTCCCCACATGTTACCGAATGAAATAACTGCACTGTATCCAATTCCTTCATTACCAAATTCAGGAAGTTGTGCGATGAACATTTTCAGGAGTAGAAAAATGTCAGGGGAACTTTCTTAGAGAAAATAGAAAAAAAGGTAAAAGAAAATTCTAGATAGGGATTTTCCACATGTCGAATTTGCCATGCAGCAAGAACTTTCTGCTAACCACAAAACCTGTTTATTATGTCAGTATTTTCAAAAGTACAGAATTAATAAACAGGCTGCTCCTTTCGTACCTAAAGAATGCATGGATTTTAATTTCAATTTCTACTTCATCCCCAACTTGGGCCTCCCTTCTAATCTTCTTCTTGGGCAAATCTGTTTGTTTGGATTTAAATAGTTGCCCATCTCATATACAAGACACTGGGTGGCTTACAATAAACAATAGTATTCCTGACCTACTGGCAAAGTAGGAGAGATAGATTATCGAAGATATAGAGCTGTGTTTATCTGGCATTCCCAGCTGTCCAGTTTCTGCAGACTACTTTGCATAGCCAGATTATCTCCCTTGTCTTTTTTCTTTCTGCTAGTAGCAAGAGTTACACGGGGTCATGGCAGCAGGCCTTCTATCACTACTACGTCATGTTCACCAGTAATTCAGAAGATAAGTCATCAGTATCTTTCTCAAGTATCCAATGGTTTTTGGAAAAGTTATGTCTAAATGCACACTTTTTTTTCCTTGCAAAAAACAGTGTGAAATGTTTTCAGCTAAACTGAGACTTTCAATAGAAGAAAACATATGTGGCTCAGTGCTGAGCTGTGGAGTCCTTTAGTGCTAACAGAGAAACTGAATTTTAAGGATGTTGGAGGTCTTTTAGTCCAACCCATTGCTCAGATAGTGGGTTGGACTAAATACATTTCAGACAAATGGTTGTCCAATCTCTTCTTTAAAGTGTTGGAGCATTCATAACTTCTGGAGGCAAGTTGTTCCACTGATTAATTGTTCTGTCAGGAAATTACTCCTTAGTTCTAGGTTGGTTCTCTCCTTGAGTATTTTTCATCCATTGCTTCTTGTCCTGCCTTTAGTTGCGGTAGGTGCTTTAGAGCAGGCATGTCAAACATGCGGCCCATTGCAAGTGCACCTGCGGCCCGCATAGATGGTGTTTTACACGCCATCTTGGATCCTTCTTGAGCGGAAAGGTGGGGTAAAATATTTTAAATCAATAAATAAAATTAAGTGAGTGAGTAAACAGGAAGGAGAACCCTACACGCTGTCCTGAGTTCACTGTTGAAAAGGCAGTCTAGACGTGTAACAAATAAGCAAAAAAGCTTCCGAGGCTCTCTGGGCAAGTTGCAAGAGAAATGCCTCTCCCCTGGAGTGACAGCAACTCCTCCTCAGCCTGGTCAGAGGAGCCAGTCGGGCGAGGCCGGCGCTTGTAACCCAACCCGTGCTGCCACCACCGGTGTTGTTTTCTGCTTGTCCCGTCCTCCCAAGAGCTGCCAAGGGTGAGCCCAGCCGCTGTGGCCCAATTGAAGAGAGTGCGGCCCTCATCTTAACTCAAATGTGACAATATGGCCCTCAGGGGACTCTGAGTTTGACATGCCTGCTTTAGAGAATAAGTTGATCCCCTATTCTCTGTGACAGCCCCTTAGATATTGGAACACTGATATCAAGACCACTTCTCCTTGTTATAACCAAGTTCACCAAACAAACGAGATCGTTAAATGTTGCTTTCTTCTCTAAGCCTTGAAAATTAAACATGGAAGAGTGGCTGGAAAGTGGCTAAAAAAAAAAAAGTCCAGATGGCAGCAATGAAGGTACAATAGAAGCTTTGTTTTTAAGGTGTGTCAGATATGAAATACATGCTTTCTGATTTATTTAATTCAGTGTAGGCATCACCCAACTCTAAAATAACTTTTTAAAATCATACACTGTAATCACCCATGTCAACAAGGAGCAGAAATCTAAACAGGATCTGTATCTAGTGATTGAGACCATGATCAAAATTAGAGCCATGCAAAACTTTGGTTTGAAGATTTCATTGTAATTTAAAAAAACAAAACAAAAACACCAAACTACTCTCTTTGAATCAAATTGCCAAAGTAAGATGATATGTCAAACAGAATCAGCTGCTTTCAAATCTTTTTGAAGATTTCGTGGTCTCCACGTGTACAAAAAGATATTTTTGTCCAATCAAACCTTTGCAGTGAAACTAATCAATTTGATTTGAATTGCAAACTCAGATTGAATCACACAGTCAAATAATATCTTGAGAGATTTACAACCCCTGATTAATATATATATGTATGTAAATGTATGACTAAGAGTCTATTTTTCCATAGAGTCAAAGTGAAGAAGCACAGCCAGGCTTCAATATGTAATGAAAAGATATGGCTTTTATTGATTAACTGGCAACCAAGCAAAGGGTGAATATGGATTGGTACCACATTGATTGATTAATTATCCTGCCTTTATTAATTTTATAAATAATTCAAGGCAGCAAGTATATTAGTCCTCCCTTCTCCTCGCCCTATATTTCCTCACCACAACAATCTATGAAGTGAGTTGGGTGGAAAGAGTTCAAGTTCAAACCTTTATTGTCAAGGCACAACATGTGTACAATGAAATTGAATGAGCCTCCATTGGTGCAACCACACAAGAACACAGAATATATCTCATAACTTATAAAAAAAACCCTCAAACCCAAGTAAATGATGGGGCTATCCACACATTTACACACACACACGCACACTTTATTCCACCGGTATGTATATATTACAGCTGCACTGGGACTGTAAATCTGTCATATTAAGTCTAGTTATGGTGTTATGCTGCCTTTAGAAGTCGGACAGCCCATGGATAGAAGCTATTTTTTAGCCTATTTGTCCGGCTGGCTATGCTTCTATATCTCTTGCCCGATGGTAGAAGTGTAAAGAAATGCTGTCCAGGGAGAGAGTCATCCCTAAGGATTTTCTTCACTCTGCTGAGACAGCGGGACATGGCAATTACCTCCAGTGGTGTTATGGGGCAGCCCATGATTTTTTGTGCTGTGCTCATCACCCTCTATAGTGCCTTCCTGTCTGCCGTTGTTAAGCCAGAGTACCATACCGTGACACAGTATGACATACCGTGACCACAACAACCTATGAAGTGAGTTGGGCTGAAACAGAATGACCAGTTTAAGGTCATTCAGCTGGCTTTCCTGCCTAAGACAGGACTAGAATCCACAAACTCCTAGTTTCTGATCCAGTGCCTTAACCACTAGACCAAAATTTGGACCTCCCTTTTGCCTTGTTTATTGGTGTTCGGCAATCTATAACAATTGTCTGCAGTGTCAATATGAGAAAATTTATACTCCCACGAGATATTCAAATTTTTGTAGACACACTCACGTTGTCCCAGACCAAACAAGAAGCATTTCATTGCTGCAGTTGATAAAGAGGAAGTAAAATATAATGGCTTCTTATACATCATGCAAAAAGGGAGAGTAGAAGAAAGATACACTCACCACTTCTTTGATTTCAGCCTGGGGGCTGGGTTGCGGGGAATGAGAAATAAGGCTCTCATAGGATGCATATCACAAAGGGCTGAAAAACCAAAAGAAGAGAGAAGGCATTAAACAGATTGTTAAGTGTAATGGGGAAAAAGAGAACATTCTAGTAAAGACACTGAATCTTAGGTCAAAATTCTCATGTGATGTAGGAAGATAAATTCAGTGACTAGGTTCACAGATCCCACTTGGTCATAAGATAAGTGACGTTATCTCTGAGGTTCTGATGCATAGTTTGACCGAGGCCTTAATCTTAGCTTATTTGTTGTTTGGAATGAAAAAAAGGGCTTTGGTCAGATTGCTTCTGTATGGACTCTCTCTGTTCAGTAGTCGTCCCGTTTTTCAGAAGCTCTTTGAATGATAAAGCAGCAGAAGGCCACTAAAAATATGAATATAGTTTCTGAGCACAGGTACGTTTGTGTCCTTCTTAAGTCCTAAATTGTGACAGTAGAAGTGGTAAAATATAACTATTTCACTACTCTTATTGAGTCCACTGAACGCCAGCATCTTCCTGAACATCCCCCGAGAGTACACCGAATGTCTTCCTCAGGACAATCTGTTGTTTGCCGGTTCAAATCCCACCAGGCTCAAGGTTGACTCGGCCTTCCATCCTTCTGAGGTGGGTAAAATGAGGACCCAGATTGTTGGGGGCAATATGCTGATTCTGTGAACTGCTTAGAGAGGGCTGGAAAGCACTATAAAGCAGTATATAAATCTAAGTGCTATTGCTAACTGCTGTTTTTTTCTCCCCAGCTCTGCTGCAAATGAGCAGCTGTCCTCACCTTCTCTGATGCCATTAAGCAGAAATAAACTCCTGCCTCCTATTAGTACCATAGAAGGGACAGAACATGTAGTATCCCAAAAACAAATGGTAAGTCAACTGCTTTTTTTTTAGTTTCCTGCTGCCCCTGTAGCTTATCCCTGATTTTTTTTTTAAAAATGTAACATTTTAAAAAGTATTTTTGAGTTTTAAATTAAAGATTTTCATTACTGACTTTCAAGGTTATTTTTTCTACAAACATGCATTGAAATATGCTAACGAAAGCCTAAAATAATAAGATGTCTAAGCACAGAGAGATGCTATAGGAGGTAGATGATCTAGAAACTGAACAATATTGCTCTTATTTGTGAATCAGGTGACGTTCAACTCAGCGGTCCTGTAAGGCTGATTGTTGTGATTCATGACAACATTTGTATTTCTTGTATTATGAGTACAGACCCTTCCAACTTTTCTCTTTATGTGGAATGACAATATCACTTAAATAAGGCTTCTAAATTTTGTAGGCATTACTGAACCTGGGCAAAAATAATCACACCACTTACATCCCAAATTCTATATTTGGAGTTAAATCACTAAATATTCCTCAGCACCCTCTCTTCGCCAAGCATCTGAGAGTTAGAACTGTTGCATATATCTGATGCCTATTTCTGATTTGTTAAATAGCTCTTTTGGATATAAAATTATTTTTTTCTCTTCATGTTACAGAAATCCCGGGTAAATGTTAATCGGGCTCGAAGTGCAATAGCAGATGACGTCAGCCATCAACCAGTTCATGAGAGATTTTTATTACCTGAGAGTTTTTCCAGGCCTAATACATCACATGCATTTTGGGTAAGATGTAACAAAATTGCATTTGTACTAGAGTTGTACAGAGTTGGAGACCTCAGAGGAAATTGCCAAGGTTTATAAGTTGATGGAGATCTGACGGGAGAATATGTGCAATATGTAATGCAAATACAGGCCGTCCTTGATTTATGACCACAATTGAGCCCAACGTTTCTGTGGCTAAGTGAGACATTTCTTAAGTGAGTTTCGCCACATTCTATGACTTTTCTTGCTGCGGTTGTTAAGCAAATCACTGCAGGTGTTAAATCAGCCACATAGTTGTTAAGTGAATCTGGCTTCCCCATTAATTTTGCCTGTCAGAAGGTCTCAAAAGGTAATCATCCTGGGATACTGCAACCGTCATAGATATGAGTTAGTGCCAAGCTTCTGATTTTTTTTAAAAAAATTATTTTTTATTTACATATCCACTTCAATCATTAACCCATGTGTCATCTGGGTATACAACAATTTTCTTCATCCTTATATTTTACTAAATTATACATAATAACATTTTCTACTATAATTTCTATAATACTACAATTTATAAATAATAGTCATCTCATTTCTCACCATATATAATACCTTTTATTTATTTCATATCTTTAATGTTAATTACATCCATATTTCTATTTCTTATTCTTTTCATCTAATCATAGATAAAATATCTCCCATATCTCATAGTATTCCTTTTGTTCTTTTTCCTTAATTTCCAGTATCAATCTGTTCATTTCTGCACATTCTAATATTTTTCTAATCACTATCCACTCTCTTGGGATCTCTTCATTCTTCCAATATTGTGCAAATACAATCCTGGCTGCCGTTAATATATGTAAAATCAAATATTCATTTTCCTTACTATATTTTTCCAGTAGAATGCCCAATAAAAATGTGTCTGGCTTTAAATCAATATGTTGTTTTATCGTTTTTTCCAACCAAGTATGTATCTTTACCCAAAATTTTCTTGCCATTGGGCATGTCCACCACATGTGGTAGTATGATCCAGGTGTCTGGTGACATTTCCAACATTTAGCTGAATTATCTTTAAACATCTTTGCCAATCTGACAGGTGCAAAGTGCTATCTATAAAACACCTCATATAGGTTTTGTTTATACACAGTTGCTATTGTCAATTTGTAATTTCTATCCCATAATTTCTGCCATTTCTCCAACTCTATAGTGTAGCCAAAATTCTTCGCCCAAACAATCATTGGTTCTTTCACCTGTTCCTCCTCCATTATAGTATCTAATAAATAGGAGTATATTTTCTTTATCAATTTTTCATCTGTCCCTGTGAGTGTTTGATCTAGTTCTGTTAATTCTTTGTAAAAACCCTCTGTCTTAGCATCCTTCTCATATCTGGACTGTATCTGCAAACCATGTCACGTCAATTCCTTGTTCACTTAATTCTTGTTTAGTTTTAAGTTCCCCATTCATGTTCAAAATACCTCTGTATCTAACCACATTCTCTAAGTTCATCACATTAGGATGTGTCAAAGCTTCTATTGTGAAAAGCCAGATCGGAATTTTCATATAGTGTTGTTTCTTGATTTTCTCCCATACCAACAGTAATGCATTTCTAACATCTTTGGAAATACCTGTTGTGCTGATAGTTTAGCAATTAGGAACTATCCCCTTAAGGGATTGACTTCTGGGAAATGTAGTTTTATGCCATGTGATTGCATTGGTGTTTCTAATTGGACAGTAGGACTTTTCAAACTCTAGTCTTGCTGAGATCTTTTCTCCCCTCAAGATGAGCCATTTTAAATCCAAACCCATGTGGGAAGGACCTTCTTTTCACCTACACCAAAGGAAAAGACTTCATACACCTCAGAAGAATCCCTTCAATAATTGTAAATTATTGATTGAGAATACCTGGAGAGATAATAAAGTAATCCATAATTAAACCTTTGTGTATTGAGTTAAACTACCTGTGATAAGCAGTCTGTGCGCTTGAAACAGAACACTTGACATTTTCCAAGAAAGTACTGCACATCTACCAGAGAACAATTTTAATGAAGCTCATTTTTGTTTATTTAATATAATATCATACCTTTTGGAACAGGGAAGAGGGGGAGTCTGAAATGTTTTAGTAATAAGGTATATCAAGCCATTTCAGTTGCCTCATTGAATAGTTCTGTAAGTCATATACTTGAGATGAGATTAATAGGTGGCATTTAGTTTTTAGAAATGGGTATTATAGTATGTGAATCAATTTGAAAACAATTACTAATAGAGTAAGTTATGTTATCAAGATGTTAACAAGATCTTTCCAAAATCAGCTAACATCCCCACAATGAAAATAGTCAATAATTGGAAGTTCCCAAATCATAATGTTACTTTATTTATTTTATTTTTATTTTCAAGATTTTTATACCGCCCCATCTCCCCAAGGACTCGGGGCAGTGTACAGCAGATAAAAAATGTAAATACAATTTAAAAACAATTTTAAAAAATTATATATATGCTGCTAAATTAAAATTTAAATCTAAGATTTATCTAAAAAATTCTAAAATCCCCATTTAATTAAA
>JANHFJ010000361.1:145978-161473 GCA_032468195.1 Cerberus rynchops | reverse complement strand
AAAAAAGTTTTCGAGAGACCGTTTGTATCTTGGATTTTTCTTAACATGAAGCATTCTTATCTAGAGGTACCACTGTATTTAGATATGGATGTATATATATTTTGACATGCACAAATTAGGACAGAAAAGAACTGAATGTATTTAGCATAGAGATTACTTTGAAATGACTATATGGTACATATAGATCCTTACTTTGGAAGTTTAAGTTTCTGAAAGCTGTGTTTTGTGTCCTTCTTCATCTCCAAATGCCCTTGTTCAGCTAGGACTTTGCTGCATTTCTCTGTGTGAGGCATGGGGGTCTGGGTTTTTGGCAGAAACAAATGCTTTGGACTGAGTCTTTGGTTCAGCTTATCCTACTAGATTGGTGGCACATTGATTGTGATTCTGACCTGGAATATGATGGCATTTATAAAATGATATATCTAAATTAGAAATCTGAAGTATAGATTTATAAAATGACGGGTAAAATTATCTGTCTCTTTTAAGAGGCAATTAAAGGTTCTCCATGTACCATTCTTGTATAAAATCCTACATATTTCACATTGGTTGTTTTATACCTTGGCTTGAACTGGCACACTTCCTATTATGAAGACCAAGGGCAAATGGGCTAGACATTCCCTGTATTTATAAATGTTGAATTACTAATACGTGCATTGTGAAGTGCCCATTGTACCTGCTCACAGTGTCATGAACATGATTATCAGAAAATTATCGGTAATTTCCCTCTGATCAAGAAATTATAATCTTCCTTTTGCAAGGCCTGCTTTAGACCACTACTACAAAGATTGCTGGTTTCTGGCAGAAGTTGATTGATATTGTCTTTTCGTTAAATGGGGATTTCCCCCCCTGTATTTTAAATTTAGTGCTTACGTTTTATTGGTCCAGAACTGTAAATAAATAATTTGGATTCAAAACACAGAGATCTGTTCATCTTTAGAGATCATGTTTAGTTTGGCCCTAAAACAGCCTTGGGTTTAGATACTATTAAATGTTGGGTAGAAATAAATCTTTGACCACTTGACTCCTGAGTATCCCTAAGCTATCATTTATTTTATTTGTATCCTGCCTTTATTATTTTTACAAATATCTCAAGTCAGAGAATTTACCCAGCCCACCTTCTTCCTCCTATTTTCCCCACAACAACCAGCCTGTGAAGGTGGTTGGCCTGAGAGAGAGTAACTGGCCCAAAGTCTTCCAGCTGGTTTTCATGGCTAAGGTGGGACTTGAACTCATAGTCTCCTTTCTTCTAGCGCCATAGCTTAACCTCCTAGACCAGTGGTGGCAAACCTTTTACTTACTGAGTAAGTACGTGCTTTGGACGTGCCATCCACACTTGTGTGTGGTTCCTCCACATATACGGCATGTGCAACCGCACCATCTGCGCACGCATGCAGTCTTTGCATGTGCAATGCACGTGCACTGCAAGCAGGCACTCACACACAAATGAGCAATCGCATGTGCATGAGCAGGAGAGTTCTGAATACCAGCTGGATTTCCTGCTGCAATCACGCGCATGCACAGCGAAGGCCCAAAGACCAGCTGGGTCTCTGCAATCGCACATGCATGCGCAATCGCATGTGCATGCTCAGCTGGAGGTAAGTTGGCTGACAACTTGTGTGCCCAGGAAGATGGCTCTGAGTGCCATCTGTGGCACTCGTGCCATAGGTTCGCCATCAGGCCCTAGACCAAACTGGCTTTCTTCTTTTTGGAAGTCAGTGGAAAATGAAGCAGACCTACCTCTTAGTCCTATTATTTTTATTTAAATAAAACGTTAACATCTATGAAACATTTTAAACATTAAAATTTGTGGTGTATTCCATTCTTGTCTACATGTCAAAGTTGAACAGGGCAGAAAAAAATGGCCCGGGAGTCCTCTGTAGAGTCAGTGGGGCCAAAACAATATCTTCCCATGTTTTGCTTTGCTTTTTATAGTTTTATAGGTTTAAGGTGACCCATAATTGATTCATTTTTAAGACACCCATTTTACCTCTTCAAAGTCTCAGCAGATCCCCCTCCATAATCCCAGCATTTAGAGTGTAGCCCTAAATGTCTTGTAGAAAGCACATGGCTCCTCTTAAGCTCATGGAAGTTACATAGCATTGAAATCCAGCATCAAAACCAGAATGAAGTTAGAACTCTTGCTGCAATAACTTCTAAATGTGAAGAAGATCAACTTAACTATGGAGATTTGGTTACACTTTTGATTCAGCTTCCTCATAATCAAATTAGGAAATAGAGAAAAATGCTGATCTCTATAAATACGATAAAACCTTTTCTTACAGTTTCATGCCAAGAAAATGTACAAGCTTGGTTTATTTTTAGGATAACTTTCATTCTTGATAAACTTAAATGTTTTTTAAATAAGTGTAAAGCTGCTAAGACAAATATGATGTCCAATTATTTTGCAGTGAACCATTTTTACATTCAAAGTTAGCTCTATTTTCTGTACTTGGGCTCTGTCTGATTGACAATTCTCTGTTGATGCTGGAGTAAAGCCAGTTCAAGCTTCTCGATTTAAGCACTTTGGAAGTTCACAAAAACTTACATCTGAGTCCAAATGTCTCCAGTTTGATCTGCTTTTCTCATAAGTTGACTGCAAATCCTTTTACAGCATAATTGTTTTATTGGAAGCGTTCTAAGTATAGGGTTGAGGTTCAGATGTAGAACTAAATAAAATAAGTTTGCCGTTTCTTAGAGATACTAAAATAAAGTAGGTTTGAATTTGTGTTACTTAATTTTAGCATATCAGAATGTACAATTTGTCAGTTAAGTATAGGGGAAAGGTCAAGTGGAATCAGTGCACAAATACTATTTATTCTGGATTGAAATGATAAAGTTGCCCGATTATCGAAAATGTGTTTGATATACTGAGACAGCTTCATGGATAACAATTCGAAATGCAAATATGCTGAAGTTCCTTGCTAGAGAGACTTCCTTTGTAATGTGGATAACCTAAATCTTGTATACAGGCTATAAAATTCATCTGACATTGGTTTGAGATTATTAAACATTAAACCCTCGTGATGGCAGCCAGTATGGTATACACATGAACAGCTTGCCATAGTATGTTTTCCTGCATTGGTATGGAAGACTTTCCTTCATATAGAGATAAATTGTGCCAACAAGTTGATATTAGGAGTAAGTCTAACTAGTGCTTTAAGGCTAAGTACTAGAATTTTTAGATAACTTGCTGACTAAAAAGAAATTTACTTGGATGTGGACCAAATTAGCCAGAAGCTGCACTAGGATATCTTCTGTGTGTGAAAAAATTCTGCTTACCTCAACAAATATTAGTGTTTTATATGAGGAAATATGTTAGTATTTTATATGAGGAAAATATTAGACAGGAGTTAGGTAGAGATATATCTTTGTGCCATTTCTGATCAAATCTACTAACAGAAATCAGCAACAGTCCTACAAGTCCTAAAGTGCATTATTCATACCCATTGGAAAAAAACCTTCTCATTTAGATTCCAGGCACAAATTCTGTTTGTATTCCAATTGAGACTGTATAGCTCTTTTCAGCCCTCTGAATGAAAATGTGATCTAAATTCTTCGGAAACATATTTCAAATTCCACTGTGTGCGCCTACTGTGGTTTTTATGCTGTGAAGCCATCATAATCGAATCTCAGATTTAGACTTGGACATGCATCCTTTCACATTGGCTAACGCTATCCTGGTTTTAATTGATGATTAAATGTTCTGGAGTAGAACATTGTGTGAGAAACTGAAATAATGCATTTTCTAAACCCAAGGCAGTGCTCATGCTGCAAATTAAGTGACAAATCTTAAACAGCCTACTATAGATCTAAAAGGTTAATTAGATCTGACTGCTTTTATATTTTATAATCTTCTGTGTTTTAATAATTTTATTAAGCATATCAAGATATAAAATATAAAAGAAAATGAAAATAGTAGGAAAATGGGGGGGGAGGGAAAAGATATAGGTGTGTAGGGGAAAGGGGAATAAAAGAAAGAAAAACAAAAACATTGACTTCTGATTCATAGCTCAATGAAATAACATTACAGCCCCAACTTTTTACTTTTACATACTTCATATGTACTAATAATTTCTATAACATCAGCAAAACTCAAACTCAATGTTTCATTTTTTCCCATGTCAAGCACAAAATTCAGAAGTGGTTTCCAAGTAGAAACAAAAGTGGGTATGTTCTTTTCTTTGATTAAAGCAGTTAATTTAGCCATCTCTGCTAGTTCCATCAGTTTTTCCAACCATTTGTCCATAGTGGGAATAAATGTCTCTTTCCATTTTTTGTGCATAAAACACTCTTGTTACTGTCAACATATATAACAGCACACACACAAAAATTCATGTTCATTGGGAGCTGCCCAGAGTTTGTTATAACACGGGAGGCTATATAAATTTTTAAATAAAATAAAAATAAAGTATTTCTTCCAATTATTAATCGATGCCTATTGTTTGGCCTTTTTCTTTAATTAGTGATTTCTTCCAAATTATTTCATGTTATGTGAAAGTGGAAGAGCATAGTTTGCTGTGCCAAAGATAATAAAACTGATTAAAGGTACTGAGGTTTTTAAGATTCTCAGTATTATTCTGCTTATACAGAGTATAAAGACTAGCATTAAAAAAGCAAGTGTCATATCATGTCTGAGGTGGGAGAGAAATGAACAATTAGAAAACTTTGGAATGTAGTGTGAATGAACTCTGAATGCCAGTTCCAGAAGAAATAGCTTAGTGTGAAAGCACCAGATCCAATATTCATTTTTTTTTAAATTTGTCTAACAGGTACAAGATAACAAGTATAGGTATGAATATGAACATAACAAAGGAAGTAAATACAAGTAAATGGAGACAGTAAGACAGGGACAGTAGATTTATTGGTGTGCTTATGCACGACCCTTTACGAACCTCTTAGAAATGGGGTGAGGTCCACAGTAGACAGTTTGAGACAGGTTGAAGCTGTGAGGGTTTAAGGCTGTAACAACGGAGTCAGGTAGAGCATTCCAGGCGTTGATAACTCTGTTGCTGAAATCATATTTTCTTCAAGTTTGGAGCAGTTTACCTTTAATTTGTAACAATTGTTTGCCCGTGTATTATTGTGATTGAAGCTGACATAATCATTGACAGGTAAGACATTGTAGCAGATAATTTTGTGTACTTTGCTTAGATCGGACCGCAGACGGCACAGTTCCAGGTTGTCTAAACCCAGAATTTCAAATCGGGTGGCTAGGGATTCTATCGCGAGTGGAGAATTTGCACCATATCTTACTAAGTTAGCCTTCTTGGAGATTTTTAGTCCTAAAACCAAGGAAAGATATAGTATAGAAATGCAAGTACATAAGAATTATATACATTCGATTATTGAATTATATATACAATAATTATATACATTCTGCACCAATGGAGAATTCTGTTCCCCATTGGTACAGAAACTGGCACCAGAAATAAAGGGTGTAAGTTGTAGTTATTTACATTTCACTTCAATGTAACAAAAAGGTTATAAGTTCTCTATCTCTCAACCCTAATGCGTACAGTTTCTTTTTAGTATTATCATTAGTTTATTTTATATAATTCATTTAAAAAGTAGAAATAATAATTAAGATGCTCTCATGAAAAATACTTTTTTTTTTCAATTGGTTTTGATGCTAATTGAAGGTAAAATTTATGGTATGGCAGAATTGGCACAAGCCTGTCCTTTCTGTGTATTTGTACTAAGATTCTAAGGAAAATCATCTGCCAAAGAAGACAGAGAAAGGAATAAAAATGTATGTATTTTACAGTGAAAAAAATAAGTTTCCAGATTAGTGTTAAGTAGATTAGTTCTCAGTCATGAATATAATTTAGTTGTGAACAATACTTCCCTATTTTCCCATCTATCTCAAGCCATATTGTTTGCTTGTTTTTTCATTCCCCAAATAACTTTTTAGCTATTAGTCAATTAATCTTCTGGGAAACTATGATTTAAAATCATTTTTTTCCAAATGTAGTCTTGCCTGGGAGGAATTGAAATTTAACAATTAAATAATTGTGCTTGCAATAAACAAAGCTTTGTAGTAAACTACTTTTAATAGGAAAATGCAGCACAAATTGGTTTAAAACAATGACATATTCTATTCTGGCTTGAATTTCAGTCGTGTGTGTGTGTGTGTGTGTGTGTGCGCGCGCGCGCGCAAATGTTTCTGTTTAAAGGAATGTTTTCAATATTTTAAAATAAAATTGGAACACTTGCAGAAATGTCTCTTACAACTGCCATTTCATATATCTAGCATTTTCTATTGAAACTACTTCTAAGAAGTGTTGGAAATATAAAATCATTTTAAGATTCCCTGTTTCTTAATTATTTAATGCGAATATCTATTTTGAAATAGATTTTGCTGCAAGATTTGTGCTATTACAATGACCTAGTAAAGCTCAGTTCATAGGGGAGCTTGGGTACAGTTCTCTAGAGAAATAATTGTTTCTTACTGTGGTTTGAATGGATCCAAATTCCATTTGGATAATTAAACAGTATATTTCCAGATGGCCTCAGTCAAATTCTATAGATACAGATTTTAGTTTTATCTGTAAAAGCCTATTTTTCTTGTTGTGCTATAAATCTATTGTATATATAATTGAAAATGGTACTTAAATAAGAAATTGGGAAATTGTATGGCATTTACTTTCTAGATTTCTTATTTCATTGCAGTACTAAGATTAATTCTCAACACAAACAGTGCTTCTCAAATATCTGGGATTTTAAATAAAAATTTCTCTAATGATTCATTCTGAATTCTTCGTGCATTGGACATTTTCAAATAAGTGGACTCTTTGCAATTGGACACAATTGCAATTTATTTTAATTGTGTAACAGTTATGTGAAATTTAGGCTAAAACACAGTGACAGAATGAATAGATGTCATGAAGGAATGGAAGTCATAAACCATCAAATATATGAAGTGCCCTCCATACAATTAACATCCAGTTTATATCACTTTCAGTATTCACTGATAACATGATACATAGAATATGTGTATATTCATTCCCAAAGATATGTGTGATGCCCTCTTTAGAACTATATTTCTTCCTGTGCTTTAGGCCACCTATTCAGATCACTAATTAAGTAGCGTCACTTTTGGACCATCCAAATGGCGATTAAATTCACAGGGCAGGTGCACGTCTATTTTTGAAAAATCATTAGTGCAAGCTCTTGATAGATTAGTTTCACATTCAGAGGCAAAGCTGAGTGCTTAAGTAATTGAACAAATCCCTTCTGTTTTGAGTGAATTACACTCCTATAGTAAGAGAAATGAACAAAATTAAGGATTTTTTAAAAAGAAGATACAAAATTTGAGTATGTTTAGTGACAACAGTTACTAAAAAAAAACAACTTTGATTGATAATTCTTTCTGAATATATTCAGAGAGAAAAGGAGCCATGGTTATTTTCTTCCTTTTTAAATATCATTCTTAGCCTTTCAGAACAACCAGTATGTAGCACAATGCCTTGTACTGCTAAATATCTAAAGGAGTTTTGCAGAATTTTCATAAAGTGGATTGTGGCCAAATCTTTTACTGCAAAGTATTCTCTTAACGGTATTTCTTTAACAGTTTTCACTACAATATCCTGAAGAACTGTTACAGAAGAAATGTTCCTTTTTGCACGATTTTTGCTAAGAATATAAATTTCCCTTCATTGAATGAACTATTGCTAGCCAACACTGGCTGATTACCATCATGCCTTGTCTCATTTCAGAATAAACGCTAAATAAGCATTTCTCATAGGTGTACTGTAATTTTCCTGAACTTCTAAAAATTAACATTGATAATTTCCAGTTTTGTGTTGAGTCCCACTAACATTATATATACATATAGCAACCCATACTTTACTTTCTATATCCACAGCAAGCAAACCTTCACTGCTCAAATATGTTTTTTTTTTAATCAGGTTGCATTTGGGTTTTGTCAGTATTATATAGTCAAGATGCTTTGTATATTCTCTAACCTGGTACCTTCCTCTTGTGTTGAATTACAAACTCCATAATTTCCAAACCGCAGTGGAATTCTGGAGTTATAGTCCATCTGGACGACACTAACTTACAACTTATTTAAGTAATTTAAGAGAATAATCAACCATAATTAACAGAAGTTTCCCTGCAAACGACGAAACAGAAGCTCACCAAAGGAAAAGATCTCGCCTCTTGCAGAGCTGCCGATGTTGTGATGCTCTGCCACTCGCCGGCCAAATCAAATCAAATCAAATTTTATTTGTCACATACACAGTCATTCATGGTATGAAATGAAGTGAAATGTGTATGCGACCGCTCGCAACCATAGATAATAGAGCAAGAGAATACTCTAGACAGAATAAGTTAATTTAAGCATAAGTTAGGAGTGAAGTAGTATATGGGGATTCTGTTTAGTCCTGAGTTGTTATGGTTTGTGGTTTAGGGTCCGTATTGCCTGTGGGAAGAAGTTTCTCCTTAATCTCTCTGTGTTGGCTTTCAGGGAGCGGAAGCGCTTTCCTGACCGCATCATAGCGAACAGTCCATTGTTGGGATGGTTGGGGTCCTTCACCATCTTCCTATCTTCACTATCTTCTGCCAGTTTGGGTTTCCAGCATGCGCCGGCCAGGTTGGTGTTCAGGTTTCTGGCGCGCACACCTTGTAGTTTGGCCACTCACTCCCTAAAAGGTTTGCCTTGACTGGCTTATTTATATTTTTAACTTGTATCATTTCTCTTATTTATTTTGTTATCTGAGATGTGAATTAAAGGCTGAAGTGAACTGAAAAAATTAATATATTTTGTTAAAATCAAGGATTCTTTCTTTTTACCACCAAGTAATATGTTCTGATTGAGTTCCTTCCTTATCATGACTGATGTTGCAATTTAAATACATATGTAGTATAAAGTCCTATGCTTATATATTTTAGGACTTATTATCTGTGGGTAGTTTACTAAGTTGGTCCCATATGTTTGTTTCAACGTTTAAGCCGGCCTGGCACTCTCCTTCAAAAGCTATTCAACTATTAGGACATCTGGGAGTAAAAGCCCAAGAACAGAGATGCCAAGTTAAATATTTTTAAATGAACATTCACACTGCTACCTAATGAAATTCCCTTAAAAAATAAGTTGACTCATAACAAAGCTTTAAGAAAAATCATACAGTAAAAATATTTCACTTCCCATTGACATATTCATTAGACTTTTTTTTTTTCAGAAGAGTGGTTTTCATTCAAAAGAAGTCTGGGGAAGCTGAATAAAACTGCTGACAGGTAAAGTTAAGGCAGAGGTGTAAATGAAATGAAGGACTGCCCGGTCATTTTCAAAGTCAACCAACTAGTATGAAATTAATATGCCAAAAAATACTGGGACAGCCAATGCACTTGAAGATATAGCCATGAATGTTTCTGTAATGAAGTAGATAGCATCCTATACAGTAATTTTCTATAGCTGAAGTGATTTTTTCTCTCTCCTGTTTTCTTAAATGAAGATATTTAGATGTTTGGTTTGACCCTCTGTTTACAAGTGCCATTTTATTTATGGGCAAAAGCTGAATAGCTGCAATACTACTACTGCTTGAAATTAATGATGCCCAATTCTGAATGACTTTGCGGTTTCTTTTACCTTTCACACTATACTGCAGTTCTCTGCATCACTTCAGTATTAGGTTTATATATCAATCTATATATCTGTTTTCGTAGATTTTCACGGGTGTAGGTATGCAGGTCTAGGTCTTTTCGGGTCTTTTCCCGTGTATCTCTATATAGTTCTTAAATATTGCTTTTGATATATGAGATTTTTGTCCAGAATGAAATATGTTGGATTTATGTTGGATGCAAAAACATATGAGGCACATGTATTTATAATTTGCCAATATTATAATTAAGCAGGAATGGTTTTGAAAAAAAAATACTAAAATTACAGGAGAAATATGATTTGCAGGGATCCCATTGGACTTCATGACCAATAAAAAGCAAAAAGGAATTTTGGAATCAGTTATCCATTTCTGTATCAGAAACTAAGCTAATGTAAATTGATGTAAGTGAATTAAAACTTGAATAACACAAAGTATCTAAGCAAAATACAGGTAGACCTTGACTTATGTCCACAACTGAGACAAGAATTTCTGTTGCTAAGCAAGGCAGATATTGTGTCTTATTTTATGAACTTTTATTGTCATGGTTGTTAAATGAGTCATAGTTGTTCAGTGAATCATATGATTGTGTTACTTGAATCTGGCTTCCCCCATTGACTTTGCTGGTCAGAGGCTGGCTGGAAAGATTGAAAATGGAGATTACATGACTACATGCAAATGGAGATTACATGATACTGCAACTGTTGTAAATGTGTCTTGGTTGCCAAGCACTCAATTTTCATCACATGACTGGGGATACTGCAACAGTTGTTAAATGTGAGGTTGCGGACAGTGGTGGGCTGCACATACTTTAACAACTGGTTCGGTGAGGGCGTGGCTTCCAAACTACAGCACTTTCAAAGAAACCAGTTTACCTTCTAAGGCAGCCCTGGTGAGTGGGAACTGCGGAGGTGTGGAAAACAGCTGCGCTGCGCAGTTCAGCTGAGCAAGAAAGAAGGGGATATAGGACAGGATAGGGCAGGGCTAGGTGGGTGGGCCCAACTGATTGTCGGAACTACCGGTTGGATAGAACCGGTCTGACCAGGAAGTAGCCTACCACTGGTTGCAAACCACCTGTATTTTACCTTTGTAATATTTAAGGACTTCCCTTGGAGCCAAGGAAAACAGAATGGGGACATGCATATTAGAACTAGATTAGATTTTAGCACAATTCACTTATATATCTGTGGGACTAAAAAAAACTTATCAAAAATTTGGATGTGCAAAATCCCAATGCCCTCTCAACTCAATCAGTGTTACTAGGCAGGTGGCAAGTTTAAGTTATATTCCAATAAATATCCCTGATTTCTTTTTATTCTAAAAAACAGATGACTGCTTGCTATTAGTTCTTGTATGCAAATACTTAACCCTTTCTCAGATCAGGTGTTGTGTGTTCATTGAGAGATGCCATTGAAACATTTCTTCCCAGCTTTTAATAATATTGTGAGGAAAGTAATGATCTGACACTAATTTTTTGCATATGAAAACATGACACAAATACAATATTTGCAAAACTGCCTTTTTCTAGTACTTTCTGCCTATCAAATAAGATCTGGCAGACTGCGTGAGCTTCAGTTCCCTTATTTAACAATGTCATCTACAGAGACCTTGGAAATATGATTTCTTTGTAGTGATGATTACCCTCTGGAAAAGCAGAAATCCATGTGGCACTGAAAATTTGGTGATTACTCGACCCTTAAATGTTGATCATTTCTTGTAATTATTTTCTGCTTGTTTGCTCTAAGTTTTTGTCTGATTACACACCATATCTTTATTTTATTCTTGCTTTTTTAAAAGCATGCACAACACACTTTTATTCTTTATTCTTCTCTATTAAACACAATAAAAATAAAAATTAGGATAGGTTAGGATAAAGAAAATAAATATGAAAAATAACTTCCCGTTTCATCACAAAAATACATTTTCAGTAACTTTTTAATTTTTCTGATATTATTACGAAATAGATCTTTTCCCATAGGGCATCTCTTATCTATAAACAAATTCTTAAAGCCTCATCAGTCAATCCTAGTCAGCAAAAGTCCATTAAAGGTTACTAGAAACAAAATATATATTGTAAACTTATTCAAATAACCAACTGTCTATCCCTTCCCTCTATTTTAATACAGTAACTAATCTAAATCTGCTCTAAAAAGTGAACAACATTTTTTTTTACAGGATCCAGTATTCTTTCATTGATTTTTTCCCCCTAATCATAGAACCTCGTTATTTGATCCTGGCCAGGAAAATTTCATTCAAGCTTACAAGAAACAAGCATGTACATGTATGTATATTTTTATTTTCCTCTGTAAAAGATTTCCGTTTGTTTTTTAATTGAATTGTACAGCTTATAGATTGTAAAATGCCTTTCAAGTGTGGTGCTGGCTTAAATTAATGTGTATATCATGGACAGCCAGGGTAACTAACAGAGAGGTGTTAAATCATACAACATTACTGGAAGCTAAAGTCATAAGACTACGTCTGATTTGCTTTGGCTATATTATGCATGCAAATGAAAAGGCAATGATGCTAGGAATGGTTAGTGGATAAAGTTATGTAATGGTTAAAATAAAATAAAAATAAAATAAAATAAAATAAAATTAAAATAAAGAATCGTTAGTGGATAAATACCTCACCCCATCCCACTTCCCAACTTATCTCCTACCCTACCCTCCCATTTTGCCTAACTTACTTGTGGTTGCGTAAGCATTTCACTGCATATCGTACCATGTGCGACTGTGTATGTGACCAATAAAATTTGAATTTGAATTTGAATTTGAAGAAGAAAGAGAAAGCAAAGAACGCACTGGCTTGGTAGCATCAAATCTGATGCAAAGTTGAACATCCAACAATTGAAAGAAGCTTTGTTGACAGAACAGCATAAAGAGCACTTTTCGATAAAGTCACCAAGAATAGAACACAGCTAAATGGTTAAAAACAACAAACAACAACAATTGTTTATATAAAAGGTGGGAAAAAATTCTGAAGTGATTACATCTCAAAAACCTGGCATTTTAACGCTGTGTATACTTTTTATATCCACTCTCTACATTTGTATATCTCTGTGTATCCTTCATCAAATGAATCAACTTCATATTTCTTTCCATGAATTTTAACACTCTTGAACTTCAATCCCTTTAAATAATGTCCCGTAATTTGATGTCTTTATCTCTTTTCAGACAATCCTTCAAAATTTTAACAACTCTCTTTCATTTTATTTTATGAAAAAATAATAGAATTATCCAAATCACCCTTCTGATTTGCTATTTGCATATCCCTTTTAATAATTAAGATGATTTCATTTGCATAGTGTATAATATCTTTTTCCATATCGTTTTTATAATCTGTCATTTGTAAATCCACATTTGAGTCAGCCTCAGCTCCTATCTTGTCCAATAAACTTTTTCCTCTCTAGAGATTATTTTAAATTCAGTTTATCTATGATAGCAGACAGTCTAATCTACCAACTTTCCAGAAAATTAAATTAAACATCACATGGCAGTTGGCATATTTCCTGTTGTTAGGAACTTTTCTTTTAGATAGAAGAAATGCTCTTCATTAGTCATGGTCAGATTGGTATGTTTAAGTAGATGGGAAAAAAAATCAAATTCCAATTTTTATAACCCAAATTTGCATCATTAACAAAACATAGAAATTACTTAAGTATTAAATGTAAAAAATATATGACAACTGGTTTAAATCTAAGTAGAAACCAAATGATGTCCTCCAGCCATAAATTCAAATTTGGAAAGCTGAACTTCTAAAAACAATAATATGCAAAGAAAAAAAATCAGTGCTGTATAATATTTTTTTACAGGGAATATTATTAGTTCTTTCTCCATGCTGCCATTTAGCCCTTAACAATTTAACAATAATGAAAAGCAACTTTAAGACTGATTATAATAATCCCTTTCTATTTCTTGAATTGCTACACTATGCTACTGTTTTGCTTTCAACTACTACATGAAGTTCTGGAAATTTGGGCTACAGAAAGTTGAAATCCAATTCTACCACTAATTCCTAGCTTTCTATTCCAAGGACATAGTTAAAACTCAGCAATTTTGACCTAGATAAAAGCAAGAAAGACAGATGTGTTAGATTAGAAAATTTATGAGCTTGCATGGTGGGGTTTAATTTATTTTGTGCCAGGTATGCAGTTTGGGTTTACTCCTAGACTCAATATACACAATGGAGGCACATTTTATGTCTCTGGAGAAAGCTTATTTTACCTTAGTAGTAATTTCTCTCTTCATGTGTGATTATTTCGAATTGTCTGTTTATATAAATATGTGTACAGTTTTTTGTGCGTGCGCCTTTGACTCCTGGTGACTGCCTGGACATATCACTGCAATTTTCTATGCAAGATCAGAAGTACCTTGCCGTTGCCTTCTTTCTAGGCTGAAAGCAAGTGCTTGACCCAAGGTCATCTTCATATCCAAGGCAGGACTAGAATTCAAGATCTCGTGATTTTTAGCTTATTTCTTTAGCCACTACACCAGTCTAGCTCTCCATCTCCATCTGGTGGTTGCCTGGACAAATTTATGTGAGTTTTTCTGGCATGTTTTCAGAAGTGGTTTACTCTTGCTTACTTTATAGGGCTAAGAGATAGTGACTGGCCCAAGGTTGCCCAATTGTCTTCATGATTAAGGCATGAGGAGAACCTACACTCTCCTAGTTCGTAGCCTGGTGTCTTAACCACTACATCAGACTCGCTCTTTCCACACTACTTCAAAAAACTCGGGACAGTTTACAATATTTCAAAACAATATTAAGAAAACATAATGAAAAAAACCCAGCATAATCCAAAAAACCCACAGAAATGAAACTGTCATGGTAACCAATCATCATCATCATCACTAAAGCTCCTAAGACTAAAATATTTTTAATTGTGAAAGGTCAATCACAATATAGCAGGTCCCTTAAGGGGACTTGAACTTAAGGAATGAAGATATTGCACAGTGTAGATCACCAAAAAGGCATATTTTTAGACCCCCAATCCTTTCACCTCATTAGTTGTGGACCTCAGCAACTTGCTTTGGAATGCCTTGGACCAGTTGGACCAAGGAGATCTCTATGTAAGTACGTATTTCAAGCCAGGTAGGAGTTTATAAATTAAAGTCAATACCTTAACTTTGATTTAGAATCATTTGACAACTAATGCATTCGCTGAAGAACAGTGTGATGCTATTAAATCTATTAATCCCTATTTTAAGTCATTTTGAAGGGCAGCTCCACATAAAGGGAATTACTTTTATGAGTTGAGGATGAATCATAGTTTTAAGGACATTCCCCTCTATGGGATCAGGTTTCTCTGAATTTCAGGAGCCTTGATGGGTAAATGTATGGAATGCAGTATTGCAGGCTAACTCTGCCCACAGCCTGGAGTTCAATCCTGATGGGGCTTAAAGTTGACTCAGCCTTCCATTCTTCCAAGGTTGGGTCCAGAGTGTTGGGGGCAATATGCTGACATTATAAACCGCCTAGACACTGCTGTAAAGCACTATGAGCGTTGGAAGGGTTATATAAGTCAAAGTGCCATTGCTATATTCAGAAAGTCTAGGAGGCCCAAGTGGAACGTGTTTCTTCTTCACTAGGGGAAATATAAGCCCACCAGAAGCAATATTGGGAACATGATTCAGCCACATTGATCACCGATGAAAACCAGCTCTGTTTTCTGAGATTTAATTAAAGCATATTTTTAGAGCACAATCAACCTTGACAGCTTTAAGATGTGTGGACTTCAACTCCCAGAATAATCAGGGGCTTATCCAAGAAGGAACAGAGCCTGTTCTTCATAGACCAGGGGTCGGGAACCTTTTTGACTCAGCCATGAAAGCAAAATATTTGGAAATTTATTTCAGTAAGAGCCATATAATATATGTTTAAGACAGTGGTCGGCAAA
>JANHFJ010000361.1:20132-35419 GCA_032468195.1 Cerberus rynchops | reverse complement strand
CCCCCCCCCCCCCCCCCCCCCCCCCCCCCCCCCCCCCCCCCCCCCCCCCCCCCAAGCCAATACCGTCCATCCTTTCACTGAAGAACAGGCATTTCTTTATCAACTTGGCTCCATGGAAGATTTGGTAATAGGCTTCTTAAAAATCAAAAGTTTTCTTCACTGAACTTATTGAGTGGTCTTCTTGTTTCTCTCACATTTAGTTGATTTATATGCACAGTTTTATTTCTGTGGTCCAGATTCTCAGCAAATATTCAAAAGAAATGTCTTCTCTCCTGTCTGAATATCCTGTCATGTGCAATAACCCTCAATTCTTTTTGTCACTCTACGTTACACAATAAAAAAACAAGGTTGAAGTCATGGGTCTCTTTACTGAACTCCCATTTATAAAAGTTAGAACATAATGTATTCATTTCCAAGTTGAGCAAAACTGAAGGCACTCTTGATATGAGTTGCCTATATGGATATTGCCAAACTTGTTTTCACTATAATTTGAACTCTAATTTTCTGCCAAGTTAGTGAAGAATAATTTCCCATGGGGAGAAACTCAATCCTGTAATGTCGTGTGAATGTTAGATTGTTAGGATGTGAGAATTTCTAAACCACGATCCAAGATACAGCACGGAAAGGTTATTGAGATCATTCGGGTAGCAGGATGGCGGAGAGCAGCAATCCAGGTTAAATAATAAATGTTCCTATTCAGCTTTTAATGGAGAGATTAACAATGAAATACAGCAATAATTTGTTATTCTTATTTTATTTGATGATAAGGTGGGTTTCCCTGCTTTCCCAGATCTAAAGCAGAATAGTATCCGATTTGTTTAATTTTCCTGCATTTCCACCATATTGAATCTGTTTAATCCATCATATATGAAAAATACTGATTTTTGCAGACCAAACACCAGCACTGAAAAAAAATATATGGAACTTGAAAGTCTCTAAGCTATTATCAATATGACCTCTTCCCATTTTTTTTGCTATAATATAAGTGTATTTATTCATAGTCATTTTACTCAAGAGTTCATTTTTTTGCAATATGCACAAACAGAAAGCACATGTTTCAATCGTTTGACCAAATAACTTTTCCATATACATGTTGTAGTTATTTGGATCCAGGAAGTGCTCAAAAAGCTCAAAAAGTAAAACCATTTACGTTTATGGCACAATTTCCTGTATTTCATTTCTTTTCTTGTGTGTGTATGTTTATTTATAAATGCATTTAGCAGTTTAAAATATTTTTAGTACTTTGGCCAGCATTAAACTTTCAAACCACTTTTCAGCATTCCACATGAGATTTTTCCAGCTTTCCAGTTGACTACTTCAATGTGTCAGCTACCATAAAAGTAGTAGCTTTAATCAAGGAGAGAAGCAACCTGGAATTAAGAAGAAACTTCTTAACTGTGTGGACAATTAACCAGTGGAACGGCTTGCCTTCAGAAGTCATTGGTGCCCCATCAGGGAGGTATAGGAAAAGACTGGACAGCACCTGTCTAAAATAGTATAGTAGGGACTCCTCCTTGAGCAGGGAATTGGACTAGAAGATTTCGAAAGTCTCTTCCAGCTCCATTCTGATTGATTGATTGATTGATTGATTGATTGATTGATTGATTGATGCTGTTGGATAGGTCTAGACCAAGGGTATCAAACTCATGTCATCACGGCAACATCAAGTGATGTATCAGAACTTTTTCCCCCTTTGCTAAAATGGGGGTGGGGATGGCCAGTGCGTGACGCATCCGGCCCGTGGGCCGTGAGTTTGACACCCTCTGTTCTAGACTGTCCTAGATTTAGAACCCCCACTTAACTATGAGGAGGTACCTTACATCATCTCAGGATGATTGTGGAGGGAAAAGTAGGGGGACCCTTATGTTGCTTTTTGAAGGAAGGACTAGTAAAGATAACAATTTAACATGTTAAGTGACAGGAGATTTGTAGGTGGGAATTATTACAAAAGGGGCTGAAACTGACCCAATGCCATAAGGCTGTAGTGATATGGCCAGATGGTACCTTGTACTGTATATTATTCCACTTACCCCATCAAATTTATTTATTTATTTAATTTAATTTATATACCGCCCCCTCTCCCTAGGGGAGAAATAGAAAGGAAGCCTAAGATGATTAGGAATTGGACAAAAAGCTGAAAAGTTAAGATTTACTTTTATTATTTTAAAATTATGCCAATTAAATCAGTTATATTCAATTTTATAAAATGGATCTATTTTGAATTAACAAAGTATCTGCTCTTTATTCTGAGAAAAAAGAGTATAGCAATGAATTAAATAAATGTGCAACAAAAATACATTCCATGAAAACAAAGTTTACTTTTCTGCCACTTAAAAATAGGACTTCTACTATTTAGATTTTGGGAAAGATTTCCTCATAGCAGGAAGCAATTGCATATTAATTCCTGGCTCTCTGAAATTTAAGTTAATTATTTCTTTATAACACATACACATAGTGTCAAGCCATCAAAATGCACATCCAAAATCTAAAGAACAGATGAAGAGTTATTTGATTAACGTGTTGCCCATGTACATACGTATTACTTTTTACTGCTATTTTCTCATTATGGATATATATCTGGGTGTGAACAGAATCCATACCTAATACTGGTCTAATTTTCTAGATTTGTAGCTTGTCATTGTTTGTGAAAAATGATGATATTTGCCACATATGATGAGTTTGATGAATCAGATGCAAAACCTCCATTCTTAGAACATATGATTATGAGAATGTTTTTAAAAATACTCAACTGAAGTCAGAATGATGTATGATCATAGTATTTTATTCCCAGGGAAGGGTGAGGCAGGGAGGTTTATTGTTGTATGGGGTCCAGTCACTTTCTACTAACTTCAAAAAAGGAGTCAGTAATTTTTTCTATAATTGTTACATTTGTTCTTATTTTGTTCCAGCTTATTTCAGCACCTATTAATTTATGCCTGAAAATTCACATTCGGTGTACATTTTCATAAGCAATGGATAATTTATCAGTAATGCTTATTCTCATTTTCTCAACTATTACTTTTCTCCCAATAAAAATAATATTCTCACACTCATTTTATCAGGCTTCAGCCTTTAAACTAGTTACCTCCTATTCCTTTCACGCCTATAATCAGTAAAACGCCTGCCTCCCTTATTTACTGCTTATTTAAACCCATTTATGCATATCAAAATACATTTTTCCTCTGATAAATGATGTATTTCTTATTAACGTATTGATAATTCATGAATTAACATAACTGGTAAAAACCATATAGATAATATGTTAAATACAAAAACATTCCATACCCAGAAGAAGACAGGTGACCTTCAAAATATAAACTGCCAAAGATTATCGCCAAGGAGATTAGCTGCAAAGTTCATATCATAGTTTTCCCTATTTGTAAAGTATATCAGTACTAGCAGTTTTCTGTTGTTTGAATGCATGGTTTTTCAATCAAGATGGTTAGATCTCTGCAGCTTGGGAATAATTCTTTAGATCAGTGTTTCTCAACCTTGGTGGCTTTAAGATGTTTGGACTTCAACTTCAGCAAAGCTGGCTGGGGAATTCTGGGAGTTGAAGTCCAAACATCTTAAAATTGCCAAGGTTGAGAAACACTGCTTTAGATAGTTCTGTGATTCTCTAGTTTTATTATTGTTTTTATTACTTTTTGTAATAAATAATAATAAAAAATATTATTATTATTTTATTATTGTTATTTATTCTCTGCTTTAAGAACAAAAATTGTTCTTCCTGTATCAGCTGAGATTGTCCAAGGATCTGCTGATACAGTTCCAGAGAGGAATTATTGAATCTGTTATTTGTACCTCACTAACAGTCTGGTTTGGCACAGCAACCAAATAGGACAGGTACAGACTTCAGCAGATAGTTAGGACTGCAAAAAAAACCCAAAACAACAACCCACAATTGAACCAGCCTACCTTCCATTGAGGATCCGGATATTGCACAAACCAGAAAGAGGGCTGAGAAAATATCTACAGACTCCTCACATCTTCGACATAATCTATTTCAACATCTCCCCTCAGGAGATGCCACTATAGGGCACTGCATGCCATAACAATTAGAGACAAAGGTAGTATTTTCCCCCATGCCATCACTCTACTAAACACATAATTCCCACAGCCACTGTCACGTTTCTTAACTTTACTTTTATTTTGTCCTTATCCTGTTGGCTTCTTATAATTTATCAATTGTTGTTTGTAACTTATGAGTAATGATTGTAACTATGATTTGTGATCTATGACCTATTATTTGCTGTTTATTTATTTTTTATTTTATTTATTTATTTATTTACCTACCTACCTACCTACCTATTACTACATTATGCACTTATGCACTGGAGACAAATTCCTTGTGTATCCAACCATACTTGGCCAATAAAGAATTCTGTTCTGTTCCGCTCTGTTCTAATCTTTCTCTACTCTTTACTCTTACTCTTACTCTACTCTACTGCATAAATGTGCTATAGCAAACAAGAGCCTCAGCTTATAATCAGTATAAGCTGTTTAAATTCCAACATCTGCAAGCAGGAAATGAAAGGAAGTAGATGCAAGAGCACATTTGCTCAGTTACTGCTTCCATTTTGAATTGTAGCTAATTGAAGACATATCTGTGAATGACTGGAAATGTCAACTACTGTGAAGAATGAAAGGCTGATAACTAGGTCGGTCCTTCAAATCTCTCAGGGGAAAAAAAAAAAACAGAACAGGAGATCACCCACAAGTGTGTTGAGTGGCAGCACCTTGTGAAAGAAGCATAAAACATGCCTCAGCAGCATCAGGGCTTTTAATAAGGACACTAAGCCAATCAAACTTACTTTCCGATCACATTTGGAAATGTTCATTTTAGCCACATTATGGATAATAGAGACTTTCAAAACAGCAAGCTTAAATTGACACCCGCTGTCTTTTATCTTCTTTGGATTTAAAAAAAATAAATAAACAGATAATTTAAAATAATATACAATTGGCAAAACACGCACACGCGCACACACACACAAGGAATTGGATTCAAGAAAGTTTTAAATGGCCTGTGAGACCAGAAGGATTTGGAATATACATTATTTTTGCTGTAAGATTTGAAAAGCAAATATATAATTAAATAATAAATAACTGAAACAGAAACAACTGAAACGGAACTAAATCCATATTAGGAATTGAGACTTGTTGAAGTTAACAAATGGACACTAGAGGGAACTGAAGGATCAGGCAGAAAGAGTTAAAATAGCTAAGGCAGCTATACATTTTTCTTATCCTAAAGAATTTTTTTGAAAGCTGGTTTGAGATATTAATAACTAACATTTCAGATAAGATACAAATTTCAATGGATAAATGTTTTAGAGGGTGGTGAGAAAAACACTAAAAAACTTTTACCTGACATAGACATTATAGAGTAGAAGACATGGATGATAGTAACATGGCGATTATGAAAAGACAAATCTACAAACGAATCTCTGCAGGGAACAGCTACAACCCAAAATTCTGGAGGATACCTCTTCATGGGAAGAAAAGTATGTGGAGATGATACAGATGTCACAAGAAATCCTAGACAATGTCTCTTTATGGGACTTTGATGAGGATAAACCATTTGATATTGCCAAATCAGGACTGAAAACTCACAATTTCCAATTCTGTCTAGATTTTATTTCTTTAATTTCATTTGAAATATTTATATAGCCACCCATCTTCTAACCAACTCTGCGTGGCTCCCAATCAAAAGTTAAAATAACATTTAAAAAACATATTAAAATTACAAAACCAAACAGGTTAAAACATTGTATTCAACAAAGACCAGGCACCAAATCAGCCTATGGGGAAAAGAGATTTCTTTTGTAAATCTAAAAGAAGGTGAAAAGTTATTGTATTAGCTTATGCTCATATGATGAAGATTGGAAGCCGCTTCTTTATTATTGTTTTTGTTGCAATAATTTGTTTTTTTTTCCTTTTTTCTAACTTCCTTTGCTTTTTTTCTGCACCTTCTGAACTTTTCTTCTATTTTTCTTTTTTATTCTATGTAGTTTCTATTAGTACTTCTATGTTCACTAAAAACTTCAATAAAACTATTGTTTTCAGAAAGGACATTTTCTGTTATTTAGTGGTGACATCCATGCCTCCTAATTATATTAGAAGCTGTTTTGTCTTACTTTAGTCTTGCTTGAAACAGATCTAATTAGAAAGACAGAGAAAAATAATTGCTGATTTACTTTATTTCTTCTTTTAATCATGGCATCACTTCCTAGGAACACCAACTTATATAAGCTTTACTCACAATGTTGCCTTCATCTCATACCCATTCCAGCTCATCTCTAAGCCTAGCTCTAACCTTAACTAAATCAAATAAGCAACATGTGGTTGGATTTTTTATTTTTTTTTGACATTTTGCTGATGTAGACAGTATTTGAGTAAATAGCTTCAGTACAAGTCAGCTCCAAGTCTATTATTTCCCTACCAATCTTGAGGGCTAGATGAGATTGGGTCATATCCATGTAGCAACAAATGCATTAGCAATGAGCAGGGACAAAGAGATACTTAAGGGACATTATCATTTTTTTTAAAAAAAAAGTGTTTGTTTGTTTTAACAGAGGAAAACCCTGTCTCTCATCAAAAGCAACATCTGCTACAGAGAAATTCGGAGCAGAAAAATGTCATTGAAATTTATATGTTGCCTTTCACATTTGGCTTTAACCGCATTTTTCCTGTGGTTTCCTTTCTTCGCCATGCATCAATTTATTTTTAGCTTTGACCAATCCTTTTAGTCTATGCATACCTTTTATTCCTTATATGCAACCAAAAAAAAAATGTTTGCAGAATATCCTGAACCTCAAATCAACCAACCACGCATTATCTGACTGTATGCATAGCCCTGATCTATGTAATTAGTTCAATTTCTTATTCAGCATTGTATGAATCCATAACATTGAGTTAATTGCATGAGATGGGTAAAAAGTTCATGTAGACATAGCCAGCATTTTTTAATCCACAGATACTACATTGAGCATCCCACAGAAGTTGTGATGAAAGATACTTGGTGATGTCACAACACAACATTTGTACTTGCCTCTTACATAGTTGTATTTGAAGTCAGTAGCTGTTCGCCCACAAAACACTCCAGAGTCTTCACCAAAGTGACCTTAATGGAAGTTTTTCTCTGTCTATACAGAGATAGCTATTAATTAAGCCTCCAAGTAGAGTTTCCAGTTTCCCTCTTCTCCAGTTCTTTCTTGATGATATTATGCTGCTATATTAGGATCGTTTATTATGGAGCAGCAGTCTGCAGCAGTCTCTAAACTAGCTTCCGAGTTGTGATGTGTTTAATTTTGTGTGGAAATTGACAAGGTAGGAAATAATATATGATCAACATGGAAATTTAAGAGTATTCTTCTTCAAGATCTTTTTCACCGAGATCAAGAACTACTGTATGTTCTTAAACCAAGCCTGGCTCAAGGATTGAGGAACTATTATATTTGATTATGGAAATTCTTAAGCAAAAGATCTTGAGAAGCAAGAGAAAGAAAATGTAATTTTAACAACAGGTGTCATGTGAAATGTGAAGTTTAGGCATTCTTAATGCATTCTCCCTTAATCTTATTTTTTTTCCCCTCTTCTGTTAGTATAGTGGTCATCTTACCTTTGACTTAAATGTATTACTTAGGGTTAATTTAATTTTGAGAAGTTGTTTCAAAACCATTGCAGTTTTAAAAAAATACTTTTAGGTCATTTATTCAACTTAAGTGTTTCTTATTTATTTGCAATGGATGTAGTAACCACCTTCAAAATTCTTCAGCTGTTAGAAGTTTAGGGAAGATTATCACCTTCTAAATAAAAAGTTGAAAGAAGTTGATGAACTTTACATTTGTTATAAATTCTTAGAAATAAAATGTTTTAAAATCCTGGTCTAATAAACTTAACAGGTGACTGAATTACACCACACACGTAGTCCATGACTTACAACAGTACATTTAGCGACTGTTCAATGTTACAATGGTGAGTTATGACCATTTTTCACATTTAACAACTGTTGCAGCCTCCCCATGGCCATATAATCAGAATTAAGCCGCATGGCAGCTGATTTATATTTATGACAATTGCTGTGTCCCAAGGTAATGTGATTCCCTTTTGCCACCTTCTGACAAGCAAAGTCAAAAAACCAGATTCACTTAACAACTGTGCTACTGATTTGACAACTGCAGTGATTCACTTAACAACTGTGGCAGGAAATGTCGTAAAAAGGGGCAAAATTCACTTAACAAATGTCTCACTTAGCAAGAAACGTTTGGGGCTCATTTGTGGTTATAAGTCAAGGACTATCAGTATAAAATTCCTTACAATTTTAAGATTAGATCAATTCAGCAATAAATAAATAAATAAATAAATAGGTGATGTGTATATATTCTGAACATTGCAGGCAATATCCAGGAAACTATCATTACAATTGCCCTGCCTTTGTAATGGTAACATGTGTGGTTTTGTCTTGTCCTGTTACTGTTGTGTTTTGTGCTGACATAAACAGAATTTTTAATACGTCATTAATTATGGCTCCGTTGCTGTACCTGAAAGATGAATGATCTTCTTGGCTATAGTCCTATGTTTTGGAATCTGTCAAACTATTCAAAGAATTATTATTCAACATTGGAGGAAGAAACCTATACTTGATTTGTAACAGTGGTTTACTGATGTGCATTTGTCAACATCTGAACTAGTCTTGGAACAAGGAACAGTATGTTTTATTCTTCTGCTTGTAAAATAACTTCCAGTGTTGTTATAAATTTTCCCTTCCGCCCCTGTTTTTATTGCTATGCTTATCAATTTTGAAATTGCTTTTCTATACTCTTATAGGTATTTGTACCTTCTTTTGCTATTGAGTTTATCAATGATACGTTTGGATACTAACTTTCATTGGTTGTGCTAATCATATAGGGTTACTAGCAAAATAAATATTAAGAAGTAATTAACAGGTTAATAGATTAACAGAGTTGGAAAGGACCTTGTAGGTGATCTAGTGCAACCCTCGGCCAAAGCAGGAGACCTTACACCATTTCTGACAAATGGCAGTCTCTTCTTGAAAGCCTCTAGTAATGAAGCTCCCATAACTTTCAAAGGCAAGCGGTTCCATTGTTGATTGCTCTCACTGTCAGAAAATTTCTCCCTATTTCCAGGTTGAATCTCTCCTTGTTTAGTTTCCATCCATTATTCCTTGTCTGGCCTTCAGGTGCTTTGGAAAATAGATTGACCTCCTCCTCTCTGTGGCAGCTCCTCAAATATTGGAACATTGCTATCATGTCTCCATGACAGCAATGTCTTTTTGATTTCTGTTTTCTTCTTTTCAGCTAGTGGTTGATGTACAAAAATGCATGTGTATAAAACAGGGATAAGCTATGTATTAAGCAAGAGATTCAAAAGAATTCTATCTACGATGGTAGTAATGTTATTAGGATTATCCAAAATAGCAGAGAAGGGTGCTAGCTTTCAGGCTCAGAAGCCTTATTCATCAGCCCAGATGTTACAAAAACCAGAGGTTAAGAAAAAAGAATTTAATATCAGTCTCAAAATGAAGGTTGTAGACTCTATGTAGAAATGTAAGCATTTCAAGTTGAAATTGAAATCTTTTGAGCCGTGTTGGATCTATTTAACTATTTAGGTAATGAACTATTGTTGCTTTTTAATCTACAAAAAAACTGACTAAAAAAGGCTCTTGGAATAAAATTGTGAAGTACTCCCACTCTAAGCTAAAGTATAAAGGGAAAATTGCCTTTTCTGATTGGGAGTTCATTGAAGAGCCCATTATCTGTTGAGTAAAAGTCCTGCTAACTAGGTCTCTCCTCTTTCTCTCTCCTATATTTATGACTTTGCCAAAGTCATAGTTAGATATTCTAGATAGTTTTCTGGGGAGAAATGTATGATCACTTAATGCAGTTGAATTGATGGTGCGGTTTGGGATGCAATAATTTCAAATCAGTCAACAGTGATGATGGAAAGACCTGGCTTTATAGGAGCAATTACGTATTCTTGCAGTCTTCAGTTTCATATTGGTCTCTGTCTTTTTCCTGTACTTGTAATCCTGTGAAATCTCAATTACATTGGTTTAGACTACATCCATCTTGAAAACACAAAATGTAGCATCATAGGCTTGGCTGGGATCTGTGAAGTCTTCTAATTCAGCTCACTGCTTAAGGAAGGAGACTTGATACCATCCTGGTCAAATGGTTTTCCAGGCTATTTTTTATATCGTAGTGACCAGAATTGTATTTCAAGTGTAGCCTCACTAGCGATATTATCATTTCTTGTAATCTTGATGTTATTCCTATGTTGACCCAGCCTAGGACTGCAATTGGGCAAGATTTTGCGATTTGTAGGTGTGCTGTCTTTAAATGCTTCATAAAAGCTGCATTTGATGATATCTGGGCTGCAGGATAAAGTATCCAGTTTATAAATCTTTATCAATGGCAGCTCATATAAATTAGATACAAGCTTAGAAACGTGAAGACAGGTTTTTTTTACCATCAGTTGCAATGGCTACTGATACTTACCTTTGCTCAAATAATATTTGGCTCTTGTGAAACCTGAGATCTGTAGGTCTTAAAATAGATTTTTCCATCCTTGTGTCCTTAATTGGGACTACAACACCTGGAATTCTTAGCCAATAGCACATTGACTGGAAATTTAGTTGAAAATTTAGAATTATGGTATCAATACATCTGAGGGCCACCAAAGGTGGTTTTTCTTAAGAGAGACTACCCTTCTTTCTCTGATAAATCCTGGCTTAATTTAATCAGTGCTATGTATATTTGCCTCTAAAACGTAAGCAAAGTGTGGCAATGATTCCTCTTTGCATTTAAAAAAAGGATTTGTCTTTCTATCTGATGGAAATATCTAGGATCACACATTATAATTTTATATGATTGCTTTTATATTTAGTCATCATAATGTTCTTGGAATATGTATTTTTAAAACAACATACAAATGATGAAAATAATTAATCTTCAGGAAAATGCTTGCTTTTCTCTTCCTATATGATACATATGATGCTGAACTGCAGGAACAGTTTTAGCTGTTGAAAAACTCTTGTGGGCACGATAGCTTTGTAGGAGTTTAAAGAACCCAAAAAAGAGCCAGAATAATAACTGTGGAAATGGAGCCTGGGATTCTGCTTTCTGTAGCATTTGATGAAATAATTAATTAGAATATGACTGATAGCAGTATCTGAATATAGAGACACATACCCAAAATTAGCATACTTAATCTTCCTTTAATGAGGATCATGTCTGGGTACAAAAGGATGGCCCAAGAGATAATGGATAAGGAGTATAGGCACGTGCTCAGGCTGAGAATTTAATTTCAGTACCAAAACTGTTCTCAGCCCTTTTTCCACCAACCAATCTGACATTTTAGCCATTTTAATGTGTGTGTGTGTGTGTGTGTGTGTGTGTGTGTGTGTGTGTGTGTACACATGTGCAGAAATGTATGTGCCTGGAGTTAGGAAATGTATGTGCCCCAGGTATTTCCTGGAGTTAGGTATTTGTTTATAAGTCTAGAGATGTATTCTGTATTTGAATGTATTCTGTGTTTCTGTGCTTTGTGTGATTGTACCAATGGAGGCTCATGCAATTTCGCTGCACAATGTTGTGCATTGACATTAAAGGATTTAATTGAAAAGGATATTTTTGCAAACAATATTTAATGTAAAAATAAGTATAAATATCCTTGAGTCCAGGACGTGAACTATTTCAAAAGGAGCAAACCATCACTTATATACAATATTAAAGACATTCTCTCATGTGTTATTCTTCCATTTCTAGGGTTTTTAATTATTAAAAATTAAGTATTAGCTTCATGTTTTAGAATAGATGTATCTAACACTGACAACTTTAAGACTTATGGATTTCAGTTCCCAGAATTCCTCATGTTGGCTGGGGAATTCTGGAACTCCACAAGTCTTAAAGTTGCCAAGGTTGGACACCCCAGTTTTTCCTGGGTTTTTAGCTGTATTCAGGAAATGACTACAGGAATCTGTAGCGAGTTATGATGATGTCACACACATCATCATATCATGCAAATGATGAGTTATATAATTTCCATAATGACAATATGACATATGCAGCATCACTTTTCAAAGCGACTACATCTGCATATGTAAGGAATTTAATTATAAGTCAGCATTTGATCCTGCAAAGATCATGACAATATCAGGCTTACCAATATTAGTGGTCTGGCTAGCAGGAGCACCTTCAGTCTATTTATGCATTCAATGTATGCTTCAGCACTTCATCAGAAAAAAGCTTACGATAATAGAGATATACAGAAACCTATTTTACACTGAACAGTTCAGCCCCTGGAATACCCAAAAATTCAACCAATTTCTTGACTGTGACATTTGTTATCCTGGAATATGAATGAAATTCATAAATACTCCTGCTACAAGATAGTTCTTTAAAAAATAATTTTCTCTTTATCAGAATTTCTTTATGGATTTTCTTATTCTGAATTACTGCAATGCATTTTCCAACTTCATTCATTTGATCTTTATCTGATCTTTCCTCCAGGAACATAAGAAGCTGTCATATATAGCATCCTTTCCTCCCTTTCCCCCACAAACTACTACTATATATGAGGTCCTTAGAATGAGACATAGTGACTGGTTAAAAACCATTCAATCAGCTCTCACTCTTAGAGTAAACTTAAATATGGCTCTCCCAATCTCATTCCAACACATTATTCTACATAGAATCCATTCAAAATTTAGCTGGCCAAGGGTCCAAGCCAATTTGTGGAACAATAAAAATAAAGGAGAATTATTTGTCCTGTCTTTCTATCCTTATTTTTCATCTGTACTGTAATGGATCCAGACCCAGGAACATGGTGGATGGGGTGGTGTGAGATAGGTTATATTCAAAGAACTTCATGTTGAATTGGGACCCATTGAAGATTCTGCTGCATTATGAACATTCTGGTGTTCATAATACAGATTACCTGTAATCTTGTGTTGCATCTCAACATGCGGCAATAGCTAGCTTTCTTGAACTATGTGGGGTCAGGCTTAGTTGTATATGGTATAGACTAAATGTTAGGGGTTTAGACTAGACTAGAAAGTTAAAAACATAAATAAGGGATTGTGGAAACCACCTCAGGATCCACAAAACAACCTGTGAGACAATGAGAAAGGGAGTGATGAGAAGGAAAAGGAACTCAGGTGTAAAACAGGAGACCTAGGAAGCAAATTCAAGGCCACCATAATGAGCTTAAATGCCTATACACTAATGCCCAGAGTCTGGATAACAAATGGGGAGAACTTGAAGTCTTTGTACTTGAAGGCGGGTACAGTAATGTTACTATTACTAAAAGTTGGTGAGATGAAACCCATTATTGGAACATACTGCTAGATTGTTCAAAAGAAACAGAACCAACTTAAAGATGGAGAGATGAATTGCATTGTATGTACACCTCTCAACAGAAATGCACAATACTTGAGATGAAAGCCTTAAAACTATTTGGGTGAATATCAGAGGAAAAATAAATGACATTGCCATAGGTGTTTACTACAAGCCACCCAACCAAGCAGAGGAAATAGAAGAACTAATCAGTTAGCCAAGGTGTGCAGGAAAACACACCACTGTAGTAAAGGGGGAAAATTAACTATCCTGACATCTATTGCGAAACAAACTCTGCAGCCAGTGGGAGATTGACCAGGTTTCTGATGTGTCTAGATGACAACTTTGCCATCTAAAAGGTGGAGCTTTTTAAGTTAGTTCTGTTGGTTGTGCTTGTTTTGAACAATTTATATTCCTCTAGCTGTATTGGACTTAATCCTAATTAACAGAGATAAAATGATTGAGGGGATAGAAATTGTAGGACCATTGGGGAGAGTTACTATGTCATATTAGAATATGCAATAATGCAGGCACAGGCAACATAGCTAAGCCAGACCAGTGTTTTAGAATTTAAGAGAGCTGACTTCAATAAAATAAGAGACAGATTAGAAAGGATTCCCTGAACGGAAATCCTAGAAAGAAAAACAGTTCAGGAAGCATAGGAAACTCTGAAAAACCAAATACTAAAGGCCAAAATAAAAACAATACCACACAGAAAGAAAAACAAAAGACACCAGGCAAGACCACCACCAACATATATAGTTTCTTTTAATATGCAAAGAAGAAGAAAATAAAACAAGGAAATAATTGATCTACTAATGGGAGAAGATGGCAAGAAGATGACAGGCAGGAAGGCAAAGGCAGGGCTGTTTAATTCTTTCTTTGCATCTGTCTTTATGCAAAAGGAAAATCCTAGAAAAGCAGATCAATTGGAGACAACAGAAACTCAGATCAAAATAGGTAAGAAATATGTTTAAAGAAATCTATCTATCCACTTTAGATGAGTTCAGATTGCCAGAACTAGATGGTTTGCAGTCCAGGGTACTGAAAGAGCTGGCATATGTGATCTTGGAACCACCTTACAGAGTTCCTAGAGCAGGGGGGATAACTGCCAGAAGACTGGAAAAGAGATACCACCTTACAGAGTTCCTAGAGCAGGGGGGATAACTGCCAGAAGACTGGAAAAGAGATGGTGTAATTCCAATCTTCAAAAGGAGGGAGTAGATCCAGTAATCTACAGATTAATCAGATTGGCATCAATACCTGGGAAAATCCTAGGAAAGTTAAGCAGCATACTTGTGAGCATCTAAAAATGAACAAAGCAATCACTAGAAGCCAGAATGGGTTTATTAAAAACAGATCCTGCCAGACAAGCCTTATTGCCTTCTTTGATAAAGTGACTAAATTAGTGGATCTGAGAAATGCTGTGGATATAGTTTACTTGGACTTTAGCAAGGCATTTGACAAAGTAAGCCTACTTCTTGATAAGGTAGAACAATGTGGGATAGACAGTACTATCCTCAGATGGATTGGGAGTTGACTGGCCAACCATACTCTACATGTAGTCCTCAATGGAACTCCATCTACACAGAGGAAAACATTCAGTGGGTATACATGTTTCAATCTTGGGCCCAAGTGCTCTTCAACATCTTCATAAATTATCTAGATGAGGGATAAAGGGGAACTTATAAATCTGCTGATGACAACAAACTGAAGGAAATTGCCAACACCTTGAAATATACAGATTCATTATTCAGAAGGATCTTAACAACTTGAGCATTGGGCACTATCCAGCAAGATGCAGTTCAGTAGTGATAAAAGCAAGGTCCTACACTTAAATCAAATGGATAGCTGTAGAATAGGTGCTACCTGGCTCAATAGTAGTAACTGTGAAAGGGATCTTGGTATTCTTATGGGCCAGCAATG
>JANHFJ010000350.1:55662-66583 GCA_032468195.1 Cerberus rynchops | reverse complement strand
TCTTTCTCTTCTCTTTTTCTTTCTTTCTCTTCTCTTTTTCTTTCTTTTTTCTCTCTGTCTTCTTTCTCTCTCTCTCTTTCTTTCTCTTTTTCTTTCTCTTTTCTCCTGTCTTCTTTATTTTCTCTCTCTCTTTCTTGTTTCTCTTTCTCTCTCTCTCTCTTTCTCTTTCTCTCTCTCTGTCTCTTTCTCTCTTTGTCTTTCTCTCTTTCTCTTTCTTTCTCTTTCTCTCTCTTTCTCTTTCTTTCTCTTCTCTTTTTCTTTCTTTCTCTTCTCTTTTTCTTTCTTTTTTCTCTCTGTCTTCTTTCTCTCTCTCTCTCTGTCTCTTTCTCTCTTTGTCTTTCTCTCTTTGTCTTTCTCTCTTTGTCTTTCTCTTTCTCTCTCTTTCTCTTTCTTTCTCTTCTCTTTTTCTTTCTCTCTCTTTTCTCTCTGTCTTCTTTATTTTCTCTCTCTCTCTCTGTCTTTCTCTTTGTCTTTCTGTCTCTGTCTCTGTCTCTCTCTTTCTTTACAGCTAAATGCACAAGAAAGTGTTTGTCAACCTTGTAGCCATACAACTTCAAGCTGCTAAAGTTGACAAATACTTACATAAGGCATCTCTCCTAAGATTATTCCTGCAACAGCAGCTCCGTTAGACAAGCTGGGGTTGAGTTTGACCAGTTATGCACTGCATTCTGTGGTCACCTGCTGGACAGGAATTGAGTCTCTCCGGTCCAAATCCAATCTTTTAACCGTACTGTAATCCTGGCTCTTTCAGAAAATGCCCTGCTCTAATTCTAGTTTGCACCCAGCTGGTAACAGAAGATGAGCAATGTTTCAGATGGGAGCGAGCAAACACCCCCTGCTTAGCTCACAATTTATGGTTCTCAATTACTAGCTAATTTCTGCTACAAATTATCTTAGATTAAAATAGCTTCTTCTGTGTATAAATGAGGCAAAGTAAAAAAATATTAAACCCCAGAGACTGATTTTATGTGTGTAGGTATGTGTATATATAGATATATATTTCTGTGGGTGTTACGTTCAGGTATGTACGTACGTACAGCTACATACTGCTATTGCTTGTTTCTATATCATAAAAAATGAAGCCGTTGAAAAATCTGACTGGGCTGGGAAATTATATTTAATATTGCGTGATAATATGTGCTTTTAATTAGCTTTTTTTTGGTATCCAAGTAAAACTGAAGAGACCCTGGAGGTAGAATATCCAATGTGTTTTTATTTTTAGGGTGTGTAAAAAAAATATTTTGAAGGCATTTAATTTCATTTGTATTTTTCTATACCCTTTAATCCAAAATTCCATTTCTGTATCTTCTGACCTCTTTTTTTTTGTTCCATATTATGGAGACATTTGCTCCAGATTCAGTACACAGGAGGAGCAAATCTATGGGGGTTTTAGTTTCTCATATTTTGAGAAGTTGTACATTTTAGTTTCTCTGTTTCACTTTTTTGGCAAAATTGTTGTTTTCAGCTTCTTTCTGTTTACTGTTTATTCCTTGAAATTATTTCTATGTTGCTTCTTATAAGAAAGAATCTATAAAGGAGTTAGAAATTCAGAAAAAACAAGAATGAAATTGTCCATTGAAAACACGACTATTGTTTTATTTTTTACACCCTAAGTTTTATTCACCTACTTTGCATGCCTGCTAAAAATCACTTTAAAATGCAAGTGTATTTTTGTACATTTTTGACACATTTGCATTTTGGTTTACATATTTGCCTAAGGTATGTATTTTTGCAAGTAATTCTCCCCGATATAATTACATGTTTGGAATTGGGGTTTTTTGCAAATATATGCACTTTTATGCAGACTGGTTTTTTTTCTCAACATTTTTTGCATTGAAGTGTAATTTTAAAGAATTAATTTTAATTCATTCATTGGCTCAGAACTGGAATATGAGAAGTTTATACTAAAATCTACCATTTGGGAAGCCTGTAGAAATGTATTTTAGGAAGGAAAACACCAAAATGTTTAATTTCTGGTCACTAATCCCAATTTGTGTGGCAATAGTTAAGAACATAGCATTGTTTTGAATGTATGTATTTCTATGTATTAACATAAGAGATAAGAATTTATCAAATTATTTGTAACAGTTAGAGGTACCCAAATTACTCATAATTTTATTATTATCTGTTTGGGGATATTTAACAAATAGCAATTTAATTCCATTTGTAGACCCATATGTGATTTTTGAAATGAACTAGTGAAAATAGAATAGAATAGAATAGAATAGAATAGAATAGAATAGAATAGAATAGAATAGAATAGAATCCCCTCTAGTTGAAAACTGATTAATACATTACTACAACATTAGTTCCTGCCCCTTGTGAAACAGGACGTCCCAAATTTTTTAAAACTATTGAATCTATTTGCTAATTACTGACCTGTCTTCTGTAGTTTACATTAGTAACAAAGTAGTTAACAGGAAGAATAATAACACTAAAACAAAACAAAACTAAAGTTTCAAAACTCTCTGCTAACAGCTATTGTAATCCACTGGTAGAAAATTTACCACTTATCTATCCCAAGTCATCCCAAAAGTTATAAATACTTCATCCTGGACAAAATATCCCTGTTTGTTTCTTGATACCATCTCTTAGCAATTGTTTAATTAACTGTAATAGATTCAGTCTCCAGGATAAGTCTTATCTTCCGATCAAAATCCATTAGCCATTTGAACCAACACAATTTTTAAAAAAATCAGCAAAAGTGTGGGAGTATCTTTTCCAGCTAGCACATTTCATTAATTTTTATTTAGGATGATTAAAATGGGTCGGTTGGAAAAAGCACTACCCAAATCATTTTGAGTTTTGGTGCTAAAGACTAACACAGCTGTTCACATGCAATGACGTAAGAGAGGTATAAAAAAAATGTTCCCACTTTCCAAATTTTATATTGGAATTTACTAATTAAAAAAAAACATTAGGGACTAATCTGCATAGAAAGAGACATACTCATGAAGATGTCGGGCAAAATATGTTCTATTAGGTGAAGTGGTTTGTAGATGTGTATTGTGTTTAATTAATCCTGGACACATTTTGGAGTAGAGTGACACGGGAAAAAACTGTAATAAATCTACAAACAAAAAGGCATGTTTGGAGAAAGGTATACTCCATGTTTGGAGAAACACATACCGATAGTGCAGGTGTTGCTTTTTAATTTGAGAAGCCAAGACTCAGCACTTCTGCAAAAGTGGGAAACTAAATTTGAAAGATTCACAGGAACGTGGGAAATAGAGAAACTAAAATTGACATTTTCATCTGCCCCTAATTAAATTAATAAAGGAGAATCTTTGTAGCTCAGGGTTGATCTGAAATGAAATTTTATTTGCAGCATGATGTCTAAAATTGATATGTGTGTATATATTTTAAAGATTGTAATACAGGAGAATATTTGTAGCTCAGGGTTAACATGAGCAGTCTTTGGTGCTCTCTGAGCTTGGTGGTTTTCTTGCAGATGTTTCATTACCAAACTAGGCAATGTCATCAGTGCTAGTAGGGAGCGGGGTTTGCTCTCAGTTTATATTCTAGTGCCGTGATGGCGAAGCGATAGCACAGGTACCACAGGTGGCTTGCAGAGCCATCTTTCTGGACACACAAGCTGCCAGTAAACTTACTTCCAGCTGAGCATGCACATGTGATTGCACATGCACGCATGCACAGTTGCAGAGACCCAGCTGGTCTTTGGGCATCTGCTGTGCATGCACACGACTGCAGCAAGAAATCCAGCTGGTCTTTGGAGCTCTCCTGTGCATGCACGTGCAATTGCTTATGTGCGCATGAGTACCTGTGCACAGTGCACATGTGTTGCACATGCAAAACCTGCATGCATGCGTAGACAGTGCAATTGCACATGCAGTGCATGTGGAGGAGCTGCACGCAAGTGCGGATGGCATGTACAAAGCACGTACTTTTTCGCACTCAGTAAAAGGTTTGCCACCACTGGTCTAGATAGACCATTATGAGCACAGCCTGGATTGAGTACAGGAAAGCCTATGACTCAGTGCCACACACATGTAAATGCCTAGCATTATACAATGTCAACAGGACACTAAGAACCTTCCCCAAGAATTCAATGGGACTATGGAAGATTACACTAGAAATTAACTCAAGACAGCTCGTACAGTGTTTATCAAGTGCAGCTTATACCAAGATGATGCACTGTCTCTGCTGCTGTTTTCCATTGGCTTGAGTTTAAGCCTCTCAGCCATATAATCACAAAGCATGGATAAGGATACAAGTTTAAGAATGGAGCAAGTATCAGATACCTCCTATACATGGATGACATCAAGTTGGATGCAAAGAATGAGCAAGACATCAACTCACTGATCCATTTGACATGCATCTACATTGAGAACATTGGGATGTCATTTGCACTAGATAATTGTAGCCAGATGCTAGTCAAGAGAGGGAAAGTAGTTTAGATTGATGGGGTGGAACTACCAATGGATCACATAGCATACATACATACCAATTATAAGTACCTTGCTATCCCACAGCCACACAGAAACTACACCACCAAAGGATTATATAGGTCCTGAAGAAAAAGCTCAGTGGGAAGAATAAATCCACTCCATCAACATGTATGCTGATATAGTGAGCTGGCCAAAAAGGACATGGAAACTGCCAATGTGAATACCCAGAAGCTGTTCACAATGTATAGAAGTTTCTATCCCAAATCCAGCACCCAGACACTGTACACTAGACATAAAAGGGTGGTTGGGGTATGGTGAGTGTCAAAGCTGCCATACTGGATGAAACCCAGAACATCCAGGAATTCACAATAAGATGGCGTTCAAAAACAGGGTGGATTTGAGTTGATTTAAGTTAAACCTTTTTACTAGTGATTTAAATCATGATTTAAATCACTAGTAAAAAAGCTTAACTTAAATCAACTCAATTTAAATCATATTTTTAAAAAAGGAACTGTCATCTCTGACCTCCTGTTGACTAGCTGACAGCCCCAATATTGCATAGTATACTGCCTCATGCTACATAACTAAGCTCCATTTCATGCTAAACAAATTAAATTATTAATGTATCTTAAATAGAAAACTACCTTTAGATAGATTTTTTACTCCAAAAGCATTTTATTAAAATAAATTTGATAAAAATTAAAAAAAATCCAATTTAAATTTTAAAAATCCAATTTAAATTTTTAAAAAATCTGATTTTTTAATTAAAAAAAAAAACCCATTGATTTTTATCCACTCTGGTTTCCTGCTTGGGCAGGAGATTGGACTAGAAGACCTCCAATGTCTCCTCCAATTCTGTTATTCTGTTATCATAATTTTCATTTTTGATGGATGCAGTTTTAGTGTCTTATAAAAAGTACTTAATACATTTTCTGCTCTTTGTTTCCATATTTAAGGCAGCCTAACAAGACTGTTTTCTTACTACTCAATGCCCCCTCATTTCTATTCTTTTACAGGCCCAACTTGTATCTTTCATTCTGTCTTGGATGTTAGTCTTAAAAGATGTGAATGTAGCTGTGCATGCCCAACAATAGACCCCAGACACCTAATAATATTATGTCCAAAATAGTTTTGGGGGAATCAGACTCATGCCTTCCATTCACATGACTCTGTTTTGGGGCTTTTGTCAGTCTATCCAATGCCATGGACTGCTAATGAACCAGTCCTTTTTCATAACTCTATCCTGTGACTCTTGTTAATTCACTCACTGCTTTTCAACACTACTGTCAAGTTCCCTGCATTAGTAGCTTCAGCTAATCTTCATTCCCACCCTCCAGGGAATTCTCTGCTAAATCTGGCCCCAAGTTACTCCTGGGGATACCTCTAGGCCTTGAGTTTGACACCCCTGTTTTAAAATCACACTTCAGCCAGGTTGATCCCTAGATACTTTTGCACAATTTTTTTTCCAACCATGCATTTCATTTCTTTAGATATGGCAATGCCACAATATTCAAGCTACAGCCCTTTCCGTTCTTCAGTAAGTTGTGTCCATGAGTCACCCAAAGCAGACAACTTTTCTTCTTCATTGTTCCTTTACTCAGCTGGATAAGAGATTAGAGTTGAACTGTTTAGGCTTGATTACAATTTAGATTAGATTAGCATCCTAATCTAATCTAAAAGAGGAAAAGAAAGAGGAAGAAGGAAATAGGCAAGGGAATGTCTTTCAAGATCTTTCCGGAAGATACACTCTGAAGAAATGTTAAATTATTACCCTCCATTGCAGACTCATTAAATGCTTCACTAATCTTTTATGGTCAGAATTGCGTGAAAAAAAGGGTGCCAAAGAAAACAGAAGCAATGGGAAAATTCATCCTGAAAATCCCAAGAGGTGTTTTGAATACCTCTCTTTCTCCTTTTTTTTAATGAAAAAAAAAATACCCTCTGCTCCATATACCTTTCTATCCCTTCCACTAGGTCTTTACCGACTTCTTCATATATGGGAGTAATACCGCACCTAACTCCTTATTTTAGCATCTTGGTGCATTGCTTGTTCCTTCTTACAAATCGTGTTTAGATGGTAACTTTCCAGCATCTTGTCTGAACTCAAAACCTGAACAAAGTATAAAGGGTAGGAGAAAGCTAATTGATTGAGTGCCTATGATTATTTAAAATTAAAGAAGGAGGAGAAGATGGTAAAGGAAGACTTAAGGAAACTGATATGTTTCCTTGCATTGTATACATCTATGCCCACAAGTGAGGCATGACTGTTAGTCACATACAGAATCAAGTTACCACAATCTCTTTCTCTGTTGGAGATAAAAAAAGATAATGCAATCTTGTAACTTTTGGTGTTTACAGTGTCATACTAAAATGACGACAGAATTAGAACGGCATACAATTCAAATTATAAAAACCAAACTGAAGTAGAAGAGAAAACCGCAAGAGGTGCAAATAATGAAGGGCTCTTTGAAACAGCTTGGTTTTTAATAACTTCCAGCGGGGACCCCATTTTGCTATGTGTGTTATGTTCATATAACACACATAACATATGCTGTGCTTTGTATTGTCTCAGTCTCACTCAATTGGGTTATTTTCATCTAGTTTTAGGACTTACATGCAGAACAGATCGTGTTTCATTTATTTGCTTATTTATGTATCATATTTATGTGCTCACCTATCTCACAAAAATGTTTTAGGTCACACTTAGGCAGGATATTGATATTTAAAAGGGTTCACAAACCTTTAAGCACCTCTGTATCATAAATAGTGCTGCAATTCAAATATTGTATCCTGTGATTTTGTGGGCCTCTATAAGATTATACTGCACATGGAAGAAATGGAAACTTAGTGGATCTTCTCAATAGTCAGCATATCTATTCACAATAAAACCAAATCAAAAGGCTCAATTATTGTATTCAAAAAATTTGTTACCATCAGCATTCTATTCCTAGTGTTCCAGAATGCATAAAAATATTAAAATCTTAATCCACCAACAGCTTGGTCTTTACCTCCAAAAGCGAATAAATCCGATGAGTAAAGCTTTATTCCGAATATCATTTATTACTTTACTGGATTGTATTTAGCATCTTGTCTTTTTATTTCCTGGCTTTTAAAAATATGTGGCTGATTTCAAATGTAGTTATATGTAATTATATTGTAGTTATATTTCTAAAATATTTTCTAGAAAAACTGGTATTCATATATTATTTGAATAACTTTTTCATTTTCTTTTCACAGGTTTCCGCACTATAAGTGCCTTATGTAGTCATTGTACAGCAACAACTTCATTGTTCTTGTGGTCATCTCTCATGGTTAGATATTGGCTTTAACCTTACAGATCAACTATAGCAGCTGCTTCCTCTGTATCTGATTCTAGCATTTACAAAACGTGAGAAAAAATATTGAACTAAACAAGAAGACTGCTGAATCTGTAGCTTTTCCTACCTAATTAACACCAACAAAGAAGATACTACAGCTTAAAATGTATAAAAGAATGCCATTGTATGAAAACAAAGTTTTTTCCCCAGTAGCATGAACGTTGGCCACAAATGCTACTGAGCATGAGTTTTTTGCAGACAAAAGTCTACAAATGGCATATATTGGTTGATAACTACAATGTACACTGATAATAGCTGCTTTGTACATCATCTTTGTATGCATTGGATTTTCTTAAGCTAGGCCTGGTTTTATTGAACGGAACTTCTTGGCTTTGGGGAGTTTTTATACAGAGGCTATTTCATTAACAACTCACAAAATCGAAAGCAGTTTTACATCATGGCTTCAATTGTTGCTCCAGTGAGAGACACAAAATGGCTGACACTAGAAGTATGCAGGCAGTTTCAGAGAGGGACTTGTTCACGTTCTGATGAGGAATGTAAATTTGCACATCCATCCAAAAGCTGCCAGGTTGAAAGTGGAAGAGTGATTGCCTGCTTTGATTCCCTAAAGGTAAGAATGCGCACATTAAAAGGAGATGTTTTAACCATATCCTTGTATTTAGCTCTGGTTCTGATCCCTGAATGGGTTATATCCACTCAGTTTTCTCAACAATGGTATGGAACTGGTTTGCTATTGCTTTTTTCCAAAATGTTTCGTAGCTTCCTAGACTAGGAATTCCTTGTTGCTATCCCATCCCATCTCCAACTGAGCCTGGCTCAGTTTAGTTTCCAAATCTAAATTAAGTTGTAGAGATGAGGCCGCTTGCTGAGAATAGTAAGATTTCTACAGCAAATAGATTACTGTTGTAATTGTTCATATATTTTTGAGTGTAACTCAGCCAATAGATTATTGATAGTAAACATGGGTCAAAAACTATAACAAGGCAACCTGAATTCTGGTCCTGCCTTAGGCATGGAAGTCAACTGGATGACTGAGCTAGTCCCTCCTTCTCAGCCCTAAGAAGACAGTGGGAAATCACTTCTGAAAATGTTGCAAAGAAAACTGCATGGACTTTCCCAGCAGTTGCCAGAGATCCTGTCTGATTCAAAGATATACTGCCTTGCTTTGTATTCATATAACACACATAACATATGCTGTGCTTTACATTGTCTCAGTCTCACTGAATTATTAGGAACTTTCTGTGTTCAGATCTTAGATCCCTCTTCCGGCCACAAGAGAATATGTCTCATTGGCTACAATTGAAGTCCTGCCTAAATTTATTATTAGATATTGATATACATAAATCTTAGATTCATTCACTGAACTATGATGGATTATGGAACATCTGCCTGTACAATAGAAGTAAAAAATTGTTGATTCATAGCACTGGTATATGAATATGAAATCATTGCCAGGTATATGTCAGAAGATATGCTCACCCAAAAGTTACAGTTGTTATTTCATTTCCAATTAAGTGAAGCCCTTCCATTTTGCAATTTTAATCTAGATCTAGAAATTTACTAATGGTTTCCGCTTGAGAGATGACATTACATATTATTTGTTGATTAATAGGGGGAGAAGAGATATCTGCAACCTCCCAGAAAGTAATTATTTAGAGCAATGGTTCTCAACCTGTGGTCAGCGGATTCCTGGGCGGGGGCGCACTGTCCCAGAGTCCACAAAGGCTTGAAGAAATGTTATGATTTAAATCTTGAGATAAGTCTTGGGGGGGCATGGGCATGGTCTGTGGCCACAAAAGGTATTTAAAAGAAGTCAGTGGTGAAGTAGAGGTTGAGAACCATTGCTTTAGAGATACAGAGTTCGTTATCCCATAAAAGATAGTTGCAGCATAGTAAGGTTCCAGATTACAGACATAAATCAAAAACCCTGATTACTGGGTGTGCAGATTTTCGATTCAACCTATTCTAGAATCCACTACAGTAGCTGGTTTATTTCTATGCAAAGTTGTATACTGGAGCTATTGTTACTGCTTGCTGTGTACAAAAGATTTCTATTTTGTCTTTGAACAGTTGCTTTTATAGATATTTATCTAAAAACTTCAATTCCAGACCTGGTGATATGATAGTTTTCTCAGCAATAACCCAGAAATGGTTTGCCTTTATCTTTTAGGAGATTCAGCAAATTATTTCATACAAATGCACTCTAAGATTACTCATAAAAGAGAGGATGTCCATCATCTGGTAATTTGTTACTTCAGTATACATTATAGTTATATATTCAATATAGAAATACTAACTTTTTATACTCATTGTTTGTTGGCTCTTTTTTGCCTGTTTTTTGCCTATTTTTCGGCCTTTTTTGGCCTGTTTTTGGTCTTTTTTTGGCCCGGTTTGCAGCCTATTTTTGGCCCTTTTTGTGATGTTTTTAAGCCTTTTTAGCCTTTTTTCAGTCTTTTTTGGGGGGCCTTTTTGGGGCCAAAAATGGGCTGAAAAAAAGGCTGAAAATGGACTTTAAAAAGGCCGAAAAACAGGTTGGCGGGTAAGCAGTACTTCGGAAACATTCACTGTATAAGACACACAGACATTTTCACCCACTATTTTGGGGAGGGGGGGAGTGCGTCATATACACCGAAAAATAAGGTATATCCATGAAACCACTAGCAAATGAGATTAATTAGAAAAAATGTATATTGCACTAAGATCTTATAACTCATTTAGCAATCATATTTAGCTCCCCAGTCCTGAAACCTGAAATATCTCCTTCAGTTGTGACATTATTCTTTAAATGAACAGTCAAGTAGTGGTTCACTAAACAACTGTGGCAAGAAATGTCGTAAAATTGGGCAAAACTCATTTAACAAATGTTTCACTTAACAGAAATTTTGGGATCAATTGTGGTTGTAAATTGAGGACTACCTATGTTCATTGCATTTTGTTGGTCCAGAAATTTAGTCACTTGTCAAATAATGAAATAAGATTGGTTTGGCATGATCACTTTTAACAAAACCATCCTGCCTTCTAGTTATAACTTTGTTTCTAGATATTATATCTATTTTTTGGTTATCTTTTCCAGTATCTTCCCAGATACTGATGTTAGGCTGATTGGTCTGTAGTTTCCTGAGTCTGGTTTTTTCCTTTTTTGAAGATAGGAACCACATCAGCTGTTTTCCAGTT
>JANHFJ010000342.1:1806-12403 GCA_032468195.1 Cerberus rynchops | reverse complement strand
AATAAATAAATAAATAAATAAATAAATAAATAAATAAATAAATAAATAAATAAATAAATAAATAAATAAATATAGTTCTAGTGTGATCCTTCAGCAAGCTGTTGAGAGCAAATTTTCTTCTCTTCAATTTCTATGGAAATACCCAGTGATTCTCTGAATATATTACAAAGAATGCTGACCACTCTGATGTTCTACAAAACAGGGAAAGTCTCCATTTCACATTCTTTTCTATTTTCTTTACTAACCAGTTCAGAAATAAAACTGCTCTCAGCACATAGCTATCCTCTCTTCAGCCTGTTTTAATATCCTTGATATTTCAGACAATAATAGTTTTACTTTCTTTTTCCTGGCTTTTTTTCTTTAAACTGTTCAAGGGGGCATGCTTCCTTTTTCGGGCATGCATTTTATTTCAAAACAAAATGTAATGTTCTAAAAATTTTCCTTGATGTCTCTATATTTATTTTCTTAGCTCAGAACAAGAAAAACTTTCATTCAACACTTTTATTAAATGGCAAACTGGTCAATAGCTTTGTAAATGTATATGTACTGTAAGTAAACAGCAGGTTGAAATCTAAATCTTGTTTTGCTCAAGATCCTATTCACAATTTTAATAGGTATTTTCCATGCATTCACAATATGAAAAAGCTTTAAATATTAGCTGTAATTCAACACAGAGAAATTCACCCTTCTCAATTCATAAGTTGGAGAAATCGTTCAGTTGGGATACCCCTACAACTGGATAGAAATTCTGAGAAAAATATTAAAATCATTCAAAATAAATTATCCAAATTTTTCTTTAATTTGATGGACATTTAATGCTTGTGGACAGACCGAGAGAGAAAAATTCAAGACACTACATCTCCTTCCTGAAAGACATAGATCCTTTTCAACAATAAATATGATCTGGATTTCTAAGAATTTGGCCACTTAGATTTCTAGAGAATTATTATTAAATAACTTTTTAGATCATAATGCTGTGAGTTTGAGTTCCAGTTCTTTTAGATGGACACTAAATGAAATGTTACAAAAAGAAATAATAGTTTTAAAAAGAAACTAAAGTATTTTTTTAAAAATAATTTAGACAAAAGTACAGATTTAAGAACAGTTTTTAGGACTCAAGCAAAGCCTTTATCAGAAGTTATACGCATAAGAGTAAACTCAAAAAAGAAAAGAGGCAAGAGAATACACAAGCTGTTTTGGATGAGATAAAGAGAAAGGAAGAATTAAAGAAATTTCCAAGGAAGATAAGTATTTATTTGTATCAAATTTAGAAACTGCCATCTCACTCACAGAATATTCTGGGAGGCATACAATCAAAACAAATAAACATAATTTAACAAATTAAGTTTTTACAATGACAATTATCTATGTTAACAGTGAGAAGAATGTGTAAAAAAACAACTTTTGAATTTGCAAACAAACCAAGGAATACACCTAAAGAAACAAAATTTATTGAGGGTTACAGAAGAACAGAAAGAGATTATGAAAGAACCTGTTAACAATAAGGGAAGTTTCTGAAGTTATATAAAAAAGATTAAACCAGGAAAGATGCCTGGACTAGATGGATTAATGGGTCCTTATTATAAATGTTTTGAGGATGACCTTTTCCAATATTTACAAAATACAATGAATTCTTTCTTAATGGAGGAAAGATGTCAGAAAGTTGGGAAAAGGCCAGTTTTGCACTAATACCTAAAGAGGGACAATATTTGATTTTAACAAGAATCTATAGGCGGATAGCATTATTAAATAATAATTACAAGTTGTTTACAATGATTTTGACTGAGACTGAAAATAATTTTGCAGGAATTTATTCATGAAGATCAATGTGTGTTTTCACATAAACTAAAATACTTTTTGGAATATTTGGAAAAACATAACGAAAGCAAATCACATTGGTTTTCTTACACAGAAAGAAGGCCTTTGACAATTTGAATTGGGCTTTCCTGTGCAAAGTTTTGAAAAATATGAACTTTGTAATCAACTTTATTAAATGGGTAAGATTGATTTATACTTTACAGAAAGCAAAAGTAATTGTCAATGGACATCTAACAAAGCCTTATGATATAGGAAAAGAAACAAGACAAGAATTTTCCCTTCCTTGTTTACATTGTTTCCTGAAGTACTAAACAGAGATATAAAATGAGACGATTGTCAGGATAAAGATTAAAAAATAAAATTAAAAGTTAAGGGCTTTTGGTTTGGTGTTTGTTTTGGAAGATAATTTAAAGGGAATTTGAATTTAATGGGAAAACTAAAAAGAATTTAGTCGAGTTTTTTTTAGCATGAACAATCAGAAGATGAAAATGTTAACCAAAAACAAAAGAACAGAGATTTGATAAATAAAACAAATTTTAATACTGAGAAATAAAAAAAAATATCTGGGTATCACCATGACAAACAGAAATTGTAAGTTATCTCAAAATAATTACATTGAGACATGAAGTTAAAAAAAAACATATATTAAGATGACTGAAGCTACAATTGTTATTGCTGGGGAAAATTTCTGTAATAAAAATATCTTTCCGAGAATGATGCTTTTGTTTCAGATAATACCTGTTTTGATAACTGATGCACCACTTAAACAATGACAAAAGGATATATTTAAATTTGTGTGGCAGAGGAAAAAAATCAAGTTAATAATGTAGAGTCATCTACAACATACAGAGTAAGGACTGTAACAATCACAGTGTAGGATAGACAGACAGAAGACTAGCAGAGTGCATCCATGAATACCATCCAGAAGTTAGAAGATGTGATGAATTATCTCACAACACTTGGAACAGACTCAAGACTTTCATTTGGGAAACTGTGCGCATTCTAGACCAACCACAACCCCAAATGCCAGGCAATTCCTAGAAGCTTGGCATTCAGATCAATCATTTATCACAGAGAAATAAACCATATATGTACACCATTTAAAAGAAATAAAAAGCTACTAAAGGGAAACAAAAAAACCAGAACACATCCTTTCCAACAACCAACACCCCAATAAACAGAGATTAACACCAGACAATCAAGCAGTAAACAATATCCTAATCAAGAAACTACTAAGAAGATAATCATACTGCCACTAACACTGGCAGGGCAAGCTACTGTATATAAACAAACAGCAAACCTCACACTCAATCACACTGATAATGTTATCTTGTTTGGTAATGAAATATCTGCTTGTATGTTTGTGTTAGCTTTTTAAAATGTTTAATAACATTTAAAACTACAGAGCAGTACCCTTTTAGGTCCTTGCTCAGGATAATGATAAACAAGCCTTTTAGCTTGAATTCTATTTCAGGTATCATAATCTAAAATGCTCCTATGCTCTGCATATTATAGTAGAACAACAGATAATGTTTTGTCACACTCCAAATGTTCTTGCACTAACCAACATGCTTAATTGTTAGGGATACTGGGAACTGTAATTAAACATGTTTCATATTCAGAGAAAGTCACAGGCAACTAAATTAAAGTTTCTTCCAGAAATAAATATATTCAATGCTATTGTATGTTACTGGCCTAAAATATGAATCATCCAAAAATTAAGGGAATTCTCAAATTATGTAATAATACACATGTACCAATTAAAAGGAGCAAAATGTAGCCTGAACATTCCAGACAATTGTCACCTCTAAATTGAAAAAAAAAACCCCAACAACTTAAGAATCAGTTTTGAATCTTGGTGACTACTTGAACAAGTGCCTTGCAGTTTTCTTGGTAAGATTTCAGAAGTGATTTGCCATTGCCTCCTTCCTAGGGCTGAGAGGAATGACTGGTCTATGGTCATCCAGCTAGTTTCATGGCAGAAATAGAATTCACGGCCTTCTAGTTTGTAGCCTGGTGCTTTAACCATTACATCAAATTCCTCTAATGTTGGCATTATAATAAATAAGAGTAATTTGAATGGTCATCTATTTTTTTATATTCGGGCAATGCACGGGTGCATTTTTTTTCCTAGCTCATGTTTTCTCTACAATCTGGACTTTATTGAAGTGCCAAAATGATAAAGTCCTTCTCCATTGTATCTTCATATCTGTTTAGGATTACCGTATTTTTCTTCACCCAGAAAGAAATGCCCTGCTCCAAAAATATAGTTTATATATTGGTATAAAATCTATAGTAAATCTTAAATCAGTGTTTGCTCCAATTATCTATAAACTTGATTTCAAAGCTATTTTTGTGTCAAAGCACACATAAAAATGTTTTTACAAAATATACATAGCAATTGTTTTAATTATTAATTTTGCAGCAGATATATTTCACAAATATGTACATGCATTCTGCATTAGAACTGCAATGCATTTTTCAGTTTTAGTATCTTCCATGTAGTATTTTGAACACAGGTCTAAAATGGAGGCTGGTTTAGCATGTTAACTCTCAGTTCTATCATATAAGATGATAGAGGCTAATATTCTATTTGGGTGCCTAACAAACTTAGTAAAACCAGCTAAACAATCTTTTTAAAAATCAAGCAAAATATCTCTATGGGTGTAGGAAGGGAGAGAACTCTTCAGAGAAGAACATTCCATTTCTGGGTTTCTAACTGAGCCAACAAACAGAGACATCCAAAAAAAAGCCAGCTGTTCTCTTTCATCTATTTGCAGTGCAGCTGGAATGATGCCCACAGAACTTCCCTCAACATACTTTCTTTGAAAGCAGTTTGCTAATTGTCTTTCAAGGGATTAATTCCACATATATCAAAATTACAAATAGGAACCACTGCCACCCTATGGACATGGTCTGCATAGCTCCGAATTGTACAACTGCCATCTGTGTGATAATAACATCAGTACAATTACTATACTATACAGGGTACTCTGTAATTTGTTAATGCCTGCCCTGTTAGGAATTTACATGAAAGTAGTTGTGGCAGGGATTGCATTAAAAGCACACAAGAAAGTATTTTTTCCTTTTTTTCTGGCTTTAACAAACACAAAAACCCTATTATAACTAAAATTCAAAATATGTAATCAGATAGCTGTATATGATTTTATTCTAAAGAAATTATAATTTATTAATACAAAATTCTAGACATAGTAGGGTTGTGAGTTTTGCAAATTATTTGGAATGTTTCTAGCTATCTATAAATGTAGCATTTCTCTATTATTCATTAAAGCAGCCTAATCTTTTTGGGTTTCCATATAAGACACTTTAAAGAAGCACTTAGCTTCTTTAGCACTTAGACTTATATACCACTTCACAGTGCTTTACAGCCCTCTCTAAGTGGTTTACAGAGTCATCACATTGCCCCCAACAAAGATTGTACTCCATTAACATGAATGAAATTCTTAAAATAGCATTTTTTTCAAGCTTACATAGAAACCTGAAAAATAGGCTGTTTTAATGAAATTCAGAGAAGTATTGTACCTGGGCAAGATCTAAAGCAATTCTTTGAATAATTTTCTAAATTTCCACTTAAAAAAATAAGCTAACTGGTTACAATTATGTATCTTAAGAGCTGCACGTTATATACTCCTCTGAAGAATGCCATGAAAAAGATATAATTCACACTCATCTACTTAAAATACTGTTTATTTGTGATTTAACATTAATTAGCATTACATCTATAAGCAATTTCCAACAACATTTATATATCTTTTTCCACAGGACACAGTTGGCTGGCTCATTCATATGCCAAAGCAAGTAAATAGAGGCATTAGCGAAAAAAGGTGCAAATAGTTCACGGTTGCATTTTTAAAAAATATTTATGCACATTGCATTCATTTAGATATAGATTTTAAAGTTATGAAAAGCATAGTTCACAGGTTACTGTTTCTACATATGTTGTAACACAACACAAAAAATGTAGAACATAAAAAATTAAGCAACTTAGATAGTCCCACTATTTTTTAAGAGAACACACCGATTCCAGTATTTTGAGATATTCAAAGTATCATTTCCAGATTCACTTCTGCGCTGCATTGCCACACTTACACAGTCAAAGCTCACCAGCCCTGTAACATGCTATACTCAGTTTTTGCATGCCAAATCACATCCCAGCCATATTCAACCATCTATATATGGTAATATATTTCAACCGGCAATCTGGTTGAACATTCACATTTAAGATGTACTTCCTCTTGTGCCTATGGATGTAAAACGACCATAGCTCGTTTTCATGTTTAGTGTGTATTTACAGATTTGTTTTCTTTTTGTTTAACTCAAAACAAAATAAAACTACCAGCAAGAAGAACAAATGGCAGGAACAGCACTTACAAATCAGCACTAATTTGGTCTAAGATTCATTGAGAAGGCAAAATGTAAATTAAAACGATCCTCTATTGTAATTTTAAAATATAAAACAGATGTTCCATCAATTTAATAAAAATACCCCCAATTCCATGACATATATTTTATGAAAAATAATCCACAAACTACCCCTCATTTTTTTCTCCATGCCCTTTCTTTCCATCTCACTTTCCCTTTTCCAGTTTTGTCTCTTTATTTGGTTATGGTCTTTTCCAGATGATCAGTTTATAGTGCAACATAAATGCAGCTGCATTCAAGTCATTTTATGGGATCCACATATCCTTGCCCTCACATGGCAACACAGCTTCAATTCCAGCAACATAAACTCCTTCCAGTTACTGGACTTACTGCTTTTCAGAAGGCTATCCAAAAAGTGACTACAGGAGTGTCATAAGTACTACAGTATACTAATAGTGACATTTTGCTGGCTAGTGAGATAACTTTTCATCCCCTGGTTTTGTCATTCTGTAGCCTTGCCACCTGTACACTATCTCATACCTTGAGATTTCAACAGAAATTTCTGCAAAAATAATTCAGAAAGGCTAAATGAAACTAGGACACACTTTGAACTGATCTTCTGGAAGATCATAGGTTATCAAGATTATTTTTCTTCATTCAACAATATTATGAGAAAAAAATATAATAAGATTTAGAATTGAATCCAGTAAATTTTTATGTCTCATGTCAGAAGTTCTGGATTCATGAATTATATTTAAGTATACTCTACACCAAGCATCCTTGAATACATTCTACTGTTAAATGCTTGGTTTACATGCCTATAATACTTTATATTGAATGGTATACAAAAATTTCAATATATAAAATTCTTTTTCTGTTTTGCCATAGTTAAACGAAGTTATCAATGTTAACTGTATAAAATCCCCTTTATTGAAAAATAAGGGCTTTCTCCCTGCCCCCAACTGATAGAATAAAAAAAGTTTTCAAAAATTCTATCTTACTAAAATGAATATTTGGCAAAAGTTATCGATGAATGCAATCTTCACAGAATCTGTAAAATTCCAAATGCAATTCCTTTTACAGTTTCCCCTTCTAAAATTATATGCCACTATATAATTAAATGACCAAGGTTTGTGAGGGTGTGATTAGAGAGATACCACCCTTTGAGGCAGGGACAAAATTAAGATCATCAAAAAAAACATCACCCAATTACATAATGTGGCAGTAGATTAAAAACAAATGCTATCTGATCATTCAATAGTGAAATTGCTGAAGACATTTTAATCAACAAAAATCTTCATATGTAACTTGCTAGATAAGGATATCTGAAATTACTGTGGTATTATAGTGGACCAACTGCCAGTGTTAGTTTGTGGTGGAACTACTAAATACTTAAAATTCTCATAATAATTTTATCTGTACTAATTAAGAGATGAATTCTTCATTTAATTAATTAAAAACCAAGTTTCTATGTAATTGTTTCCAGTTCTGTACTTAGGTTAAGGCCCAGTTTCTTGCATAACCCTACTTGACCATTTTAACAACTGATTAGATGTATGACTAAAGTGTCAGTGAAACCTCAGGCTTCAACCTTTTCCTTCTTTTTGTTTTTTTTCAGGAAGGATGGAGTACGGAATTTCTTCTTCTTCTTTGATGGTGATTTGGAAGGAGAGCCTTCAGGAGAAAGGGTCTCTTCAATCTTCTCAGAAGTCTTAATTGTAATCTCTATATTCTCTACAGTACTAGTGGTTAACTGGCTGACTCTCTGGGCAAGATCCTCTTCCACATCGTGTACATCTTCTTTGCCATTCATGACAACAACTGGCAGCTCCAAAGAGGTGAGATTAGAATCCTGTAGGTAATTGTCATTATTTTCTGGAAGGGGGAAAAAGTGATATTTTATTATTTCTTACATTGATGGTTATATAGAACAGATGGTTGTGTAATGTTCTGAACAGGGCTAAATACAATCGTGGGTTGGGAATTTTAGAAAATTTGTAAAATTTGGTAATCTGGGCTTCAGTTCCATTTTTTATACCAACAGTTTTCATTGCATTTTTTCCCTTAAAGCTTCACTTTAAAGCAACATTAAGTAATATTAATATTCCTTGGGTGTCTGGAATTAGGTTTTTAACCAAGTTCCAGACACAATTGGACATATATAGAATATACCTCTAACTAGAAGGTACACCCGATAAGCAGCATAATTACCTGTTTGTTATGTTAGACTGGCATTAGTAGACCAAGTTGTACTACATAATGCAGGGAACAAAGCATTTTTAAAACAAAAACACAGAAACTTTAATTAAGGGTAGGACATAAATTAACACAATGGCTGAAGTTTGTCTTTTTAGGTGGCCTATTCTGAAAGATGAATTAAATTAGGCCAAAATCACATAATAATTTATTTGGCTATTGTATCAAGTTTCACATATTAAGAGTTTGACTATATTTTCTATGATTGATCTTTGGGATTAAAAAAATAGACTGTAAGGAAGGATTTATAGGCTTACAATATTGTGCAATGGCTAATAGCATTTTACACCTTCTGGGGTCGTAATATTGCACATGACATTACATTATATACCTTCTAATTTGTCAGGGACATTTTGTGGGGACTGAGTTTGAGAGTTAATTTGGGAAATAGAGGACCCATCATCTGAGAATAATTCCTGATCAGCATCTGTAGGACAAGAGCCTGAGTTAGTAAAAGCCATGCCAAAATAAGCACAATACACACACAAAAATCAGAACATATTAGTTCATACAAAAAGGCAAACAGTTTAGCCATATTGTCCTGATCATGCAAATGTTATAACACTAAATTATAAACTCATATTATTACCAAGCTATGATTATTGAATATAAAAGATGAATCCAAATAGTTAGAAGAAAATATTCTATGAAAACACAGCTTCTTAAGTAACAATACTGTGATTAAAGTAGTCAAAACAATATATGCAGTGTTAGTGTTGAAAATGCTAGTGAAAGACTACAGTAAATTAGTAATGCCCATATATTAAAGAGCCTTATCAGATGCTTTGAATGAAAATGGGTGAACAAAATGCTAAAATACAGGGATTTTTACCTTTGAATCTTTATGCTTTCAAAAATAAGAAATTGGTAGGTTAGAAGATTGCTTGCTATAACTTCAGGTAACAGAACATACAGCTATCAGACCATTTCACTCAGGAATGATGTCTTTTGAAGACTAATACACTGGTTCAAGAATATCTAACTATTATTCTGCTTTTTTGTACTTAATTGTACTTATGTGCTTTTATATTAGTACTATATGAAAGCAATACAAGTGTATAAGTACTTTCATTTATCCAGACTTATACGTACTTATACATGTATAATCTTATGTAAGTTGATACATTATGTTTATCCAGAGTTTTCAGAAAGAGAAAATAGTTTTAAATTTATCCTAAGACTATTAGAAAGGTATTCCAAAAATGAGGGCATGAAAAATAGACAATTAGAAAGAAAAGGCTGGGCAACTTAGTCAGGCTAAATAGAAGAAACTGTAGTAGGCTTCCTTATATCTGGAAAATATCTAAATACAAGCATCATCATAATTTAAGGAAGGTAGAATTGAAATGAAGGGGAAGTTAGCTGCCAAGAGCTGAGAGAAAATAAACTGTAGAGTAGCCATCTCACCTAGAAATATTTTATAGTAGGAACAAGATAAAAGTAAAAAAAAAACATGGAATCAATTGCTTTAATATAAAACTAATATAAGCAATGATCTAGATATTAACTATGAGAGATTTATAGGTTTACTAATATATTTGACTTCATTATTTATATAAAAGGTTTGTAAGTTACTGACGTTTGTAAGTTACCGAGATTGTACCGAGAGGTGCAATCCATCAGCACGGTAGGTGGGAGGGGTAACTATGGCGGGTATAGGGGGCCATATCAGGCTCGGGGAGTACATTCCCGTTGGTTATGTATGGTGGCGTGCTCCGACCCCCAAATTACTTCCTGTTCCCCGAGTGGTCTGTGTCATCGGCCCCGGGGCCTTCGGCTGATGTTGTGCAATGCCAGGTCCATAAGAAATAAAGCCCCCCTCATTTATGATCTGATTCGGGAGGGGGAAGCAGACCTGGCAGGTATCACCGAGACCTGGGTGGGCCCGGATGGGGATGTCCCTCTGGTTGAGTTATGCCCACCTGGGTTTCAAGTTTTTCATTGGCCGAGGGCTCAGGGAAGGGGTGGGGGGGTGGCGGTGGTTATTAAGGAAGATCTTAATAGTTTTTAGGTTTTTAGTCTTTGTTATGTGGGTTTTTAATTGCTGTGCACCGCCCCGAGTCCCTAGGGAGAGGGGGCGGTATAAAAATTCAAATCATCATCATCATCCTCATCATCTATGTCCTAGGGAGGTCACTGT
>JANHFJ010000340.1:147559-158867 GCA_032468195.1 Cerberus rynchops | reverse complement strand
ATCAAATGGTCAACATTCACAGTTGACTCAAAATTGGGTGGATCTGTAAAGGTTAAGGCATCAGGCTAGAAGCTGGGATACCACCATGGGCATAAAGCCAACTGGGTGACTTAGACCAGTCACTTTCGGCCCTAAGAAGCAACCAATGGGAAACAAGAATACAAAACACGAGACACCACAGTTCAACCTTGAGCTATAAATGCTCTGTTCCATTGGTACTTCTGATAATTTCATGCTTTGCTCATCCTTCCCTCGGTTTGTATGCCAATTTAAATCCCCAGAAATCCACATTATAAAAAGTTGCAATTTAAAAAAAAAACAACCAGAAGTTGTCAAGCATATTAGAACCCACAGCCAGGAATAATATTTTGACAGGCAATCACATTTAGCAAAGGTTGTTCTCCTACGACAATTCATTGCATTACTTCCAAATTGCTTAATGTTCTATTTCAGGACTTTTATAAATGGCTAGGTTGCATATGCTTTACTTAATAGACCCTTTTACTCTTTTGAGCAATGAGCAGATCTGACTTGACAATAAGAAAATAAGAAGTGTTCTGTTGGATTAAGCCAAAAGTCAATTTGCTGGATACTTCTAAGAGGCAGGGAAAAACATATATCCATTATTTTCTCTACCTCTTATCCAGCAGCTGGTGCTCAGAAGCCTTACTGTATTGCTAAATTATTAATGGCTAGATTCACATATTATATTAAGCCAGAAATAAGCAGACCAAATCACAGTTTAGTATTGTATATTAACTATGCCAACATGGAACTGTCTGTTGGTTGGAATTCATTGTTGGAATGCATTTCTGTGCAATAACTACAGTAGTATTCAGCCAGTAGATGGCAGTATTTACAAGTTTGGATCTGTGGTAGATAGGCTATGCTCTTTTGTTCTAAGTATAATTTCCTGTTTCCTGTTACAGTAATATAGTTGAGCAGTAAAGTACATGGTGACTGTACTCTTTGTTTGCTCTGTGTGGTGCTTTATATAAACAGAATTTCTAACACTGCCTATATGCAATACAATCCATAACTAATCAGTTACAAATGTATGTCTGGATATCTAATGTAAGGACATAAGCAAATGTCAACTGTGTGACAATCTGACATTTGTCATTTTCTTTACTACTTCTGCATATGTAATGGTATGTCGGTTAAGCCTTAATTTGCTGTATAGATCTGGCAAATCTAGGTTTAGATTTTTACCTAATCCAAGCTAGTTCAATGTGTGTGCATATAAAATTAACACATTTACAGCAATTACTCAGTCATTTCATTAACCAATGTTATTCAGTCATTATGTCATGTGTGAATGTGAGAGAATGCATACAAATAATACAACCAGGAAAAGCAAGTTAAAAAAAATAGCCAAAATTTAAATTTCCAACAATAAACCATGTAATTTTTTTATTAATTACTACAGTGAAAATTAGAAGGAGAAAAAAAATTAAGTGAGTACCATCATTTTTGTAATTAAAGCTTCTAGTGTGTTTTTTTATGAAAATTTAGTAGTTCTCTGTGCTGTTTCTGAATCATTTCAAAGTATTGGGGTAGATAGCCTAATCTATGCCAAGACGTATACTAAGAATTTTGGGGGTATTTTCCCCCCAGATTGGAAGATCAGAATATATATATATATTCCATAAAAGAAAGACTTATTCATTCCAGAGAGATTTTGGAACTGTGCAAAAGGAAACAGAAGTAACTTGATAGTTACTTGTGAAATATTACATCCAGACTGATGAAAGATTTTTAATAGCATGTTACAGTGTAGATAAACTACTTCTGTAGTACATCATCTCTTAAGGATTCCTCAAATCTCAAAAGTAATTGAAAGGATTATGAAACTATTTTAGAGTGACAATGAAAACCCGTCTCAGAGCATGCATTTGTGAGCAGATAAGGTTGTTTCTTTTCTGCAAACTGTTTCTTCTAACACAGACGCTTTAAAATTAAAAAAAAAAAACACAGTCTATTGCAGTTGGTACCTCCTATATGCCAAATGCGCTTATTTCAAAATCAGATATTGACTAGTGATTTGTAAAGTGTACACCAGGCAAGGGGGAAAAAAAAGTCACGAAGTTAAAAAAAGGAAATTACCTCTTGCTTTCACTTTGCATTAGATAACAGAATCCGGCAGATTCTGTTTTTCCTTCCATCCTTCCATCCCCCACCATGCAGTCAGAGCATCAGGGTTGCAAGCAACATCCCCCATGTAATCAAAACATGGGATCCTGTAATCAGGATACCATATTCCTCAGAATGAGATTCCATTGAAGACATCCTATTGGCACATCTGGAGAAAACCCAAATCTGAATTCCCACATTTTCTCCACCCAAAGTAAAGTTAAAGTTTCTTCCCCTAAATCATCACATGCCACCCTCTTCTCTGATCCAATTAGGGTATCATCCAAGGGTCATCTTTGGGAGCTCCCTCCACAGGTGCAGGCTAGATATCCTTGATTCCCACGGGAAAGAATGCTGTAATGATAAGACTCCTGGCTAACTATCTAAGTCTAATGGTGTGGTAAGCCTGAAATGAAACTAACTAAATTCAAAGAGAATGAAGAATAGAGAAAAAAACATCTGCAAAGTTTCTTTTGGGGCTTGACACCCTAATTCTGTCTTCAAAGAAAGTCATTACAGGGGAAGTTCCTTGTGATTCAGATTCCCATAAATGAGCATCAATAATAGATGAATATTGATTTTATTTAAAAAAAAAACAATCCAAACATCTTTACTGAATGAGAACATAATGAGGAATTTCTCATCTTATGCCGAACAGTGTAGATCTCTGGAAATGCAACTTCTGATAGCTCTTACTAATGTCAGCAGCCATTATTAGTGTTCAATATATCTACCTCTTGTTCTGCTAAAGCTATCAGATAGCTTTTTTTTCTCAAAAATAGTTTGATATATCCAGCGAAAGTAGCAGACCCAGAAGGAGTAAATACTTTGTTTTTTCTCTAGAAGAAAAGAGAAACATAATTAAAGGAGATTGAAGCGAAGATCCTTTTTCCTTTTTAATTTCATCTACTTTAATCTCTTAAAGTTCAGAAAGAGTTTTCGTGAAAAATATCTTCAGAGGGGCAGAGCTACTAAAAGAAATCAGCCTCCAAGGAAGCTAAAAACTAATTTACTCACAAGAGAGGAAATGATCTTATTATTTTCTCATTGCAATCTTTTCCCAACCAATAGGTTGCCCTTCAGATGTTCTAGAATGGCATCTATTCACATCTTCCAATCCTCAAGAGATTATCAATTTGCAGAAAGATGGAAAAATAAGCAATTCAGTAATAACCTCCTAGTAACAAATAGTGTGCTTCCCCCGCTCCGCCCTGCTAGGTTTTGTATTTGGTGAGTTTTCTCTCGTTGTTGTTGTTGTTGTTGTAGTTGCTATTTTACATGTTTTAGCTCACTAGAAATAGGAGCTAAGGAAACAAGGACCACCACATCTGGGGATGTGGTTGGTTAGGAAATTAAGATGATAGAGGTACAGAAAATCAAAGATATCAGATTAAATTTAATAGATGTAAATTTACTTGTGGGCAGGACAAGAAGTAGCATGGGAAAATCATTAAAGAGAAATACAGTGGTACCTCAAGATACGAAATTAATCCGATCCAGGGTGGCCTTCGTATCCTGAATTTTTCTTATGTTGAAGCAGCCCATCCAGCTGCTGGTGGTTTGGCTCCCCCTTCAGGCCGACAAGGATTATTGTTTTTCGTATCTTGGAATTTCTTCGTATCCTGAAGCAAAATAGTTTTCGAGAGACCCTTCGTATCTTGGATTTTTCGTAACGTGAAGCATTCGTATCTCGAGGTACCACTGTACTACCTAGAAATAAAGAGAAAATTCCTGACAGTGAGAACAATTAATCAACTTGGCTCCAGAAGTTGTAGTTGCTCCATCACTGGAGCTTTTCAAGATGAGACTGGATAGTTATTTATCCAGAATTGTATAGCACCTCCTGCTCAAGTAGGGACTAGAAGACCTCCAAAGTTCCATCCAACCCTATTCTACATTCTCTTACACAACTTTAATGCTCTTTTTCCCATTTTCCTCCATAACAAGAATCCCATGAAGTAAGTTGGGCTATGAGAAAAAAAGAGGAGCATTGAACACTGCGAGAACTTGTATTCATTGTGTTTCTCCATTCTCTATTTTTGGTTGGCTGTTGTCATTGTCACCTGTTGTTTTGCTCTTGTTGTTGTTATTACTTTTTGTTCCGTGGTGTAATTGAACCGGCTTTACTACCGGTTCAGTGCGTGGACGCTTTTTCAGGTGCGTATGCCAACCGCACTGTCATGTGGCACAACAAAATTTCCATTCCAGAGGCTTCCCAGATGATTGGGAACGCTGTTGGGGCACACTTAACAGCTGTTCTGCGTGACCCAGGTGAGTAAATAACTAAATAATTGAAGGGAATATAGAAAAGAACGGCAGGTGGGAGGGCCCAAACATCATCAGGAGCAGGGGATGGGGCCAAGATTCATCGCCACTACTGGTACGGCAGAACCGGTGTGTCTTTCACCACTGCTTTTGTTTCATTTTGCTTTGCCTGACATTACTACATTTTCACATTGGGAAATCTTTCTGGAATCAAGGAGTTACAAGACAACTTTTGGTAACTATTTGATTATTAACATCTCTCTAAACAAAAAGTCCATCTCCTTACATGATTTGAGAAAATTGTATTGATCAACAAGGCATACCTCCCATTAGTTGTGTAGACCTGAGAAATGTAGCCAAGCTTTGAGTCAATAAACTTGTGTAATTGTTGAACTGTAAACCGTTGCCTCCTTTAGTGCTTGCAATTATTGGAGACAGGAGTTCATTGGAGGGGAAGATATAACTTCTGTACAGTTTCGTCCTCATCACAATTGCCCTTCCAGAAAATAAAAGAATCACTGTCAAGCTTTCCTTCAGCTGGCAGCACAAAAGTCTTCAAGAATAGATTTCCAAGGACACAAAAGCTTAGATAATTAGATTTATTGTAGAAAAAGCTATGAAGCCATTACCAAAGAGATCCAGTGACAATTATGTCTCCCAGGTAAACTATACCAAGAAGTTATGCCTCATTCTTTGGTCTGAATGTTGCAACAGGGTTTAAGTTTGAGGTGTGATCCTCAGGTTTTATCTATCTTATATTTTCATAAAAGAAAGATATGCTATCAGACTATTTATTTTTGACTGTGTGAACAGTGACCTCCATGGCTTGAAATGCCCCAGGGAAGTACCATATTTTTTGGACTATAAGACATTCCGGAATAGTGACGTACCATATTTTTCAGACTGTAAGACACAAATTAGCCTTAGAGAGAAGAAAAAAACAAGAAGAAAAAAATCTGCCTCTGCGTCCCAGTATCCATCAGCATTCATCTGGCTATCATTCTTGCAGCAAATAGCCTGGTCAGCATGTTTTGCAGCCCCAGCACATGGCTCATCCAGAAATACCACCAATCAGCTGTTCTAGGTGGCAGGGATCACTGCCTGTTCAACACCACCCATTCACTGCTGCCCGATCACTGCCGCTGCCACCCGTTCACCACTGCCCAATCACTGCTGCCCATTTACTGCCATCACTGCCACCTGTTTGCCAGTGCCCATTTGCCGCCTCTGCCACCATTCAGTGCCTAGAACAGCTGATTGGTGGTATTCCGAGAGGCTGATCCAACCATCCACGAGCTGTTTGGCAGCAAAGACTCCAGCATTCCCCTGCGGTGGCACCCCTCCCTCCCATCACCGCAATATTCAGTCTGTAAGATGGACAGACATTTCCACCCACATTTTTAGTGGTGGGGGAAGTGAGTCTTATAGTCCAAAAAATACAGATAAATTTGAACTCACCTAAATTTCAAAATGAAATTTTAGTAAGATTGCAGTACTTTAGTTGTTGGTGGTGGTGGTGGTGATGATGATGATGATGATGATTTTACAATCAGCTTTCCCTGCAAAGCTTCCCATCATAGTAACCTTATTTTTCAACAAATAAATGTACTTAAATACATTTACTGAAAGGAACAGATGGCAGGTTAATTACAATTATTTCCTTTCTTTATGGAGTGGGGGGAGGGGGGTTGAAAGGATTTTTGTTATTTCAGGAACAATGGTAACTTATAAGAGAGAATACTGATAGAGTAATGCTGTTTACACTTTCTTCTTGGAGAAAGTGGGAATAAAAATGAGCCGTGAATCTATATGTTACTAAAACTGAAATGATGCATCATAGAGCAACCATTTTTGAATCACCTAAGCATTTCACTACACACCGTACTGTGTATGGCTTTGTACGTGACAAATAAAATTTGAATTTGAAAAAATTTGAATCAATATATCTGAAATGAGGCTAACTTATAAAATGTATCCAAAATCCAAGATCCATGACTCCCATGGGGTTGAAATTTGGCAAACTTGGGCCTGCTTCAGTGCTGCTGTATTGCTGCGGTCGCAGAGTTGCCATTTCCAATGCTCCTTGCCAGCTTCCAACAAGGAAAGTCAAAGGGGAAGTTGGCATGAAATCAGATGTTGTCCCCACTCACATGGCTTTTTTGCCAACACTTGGTCATTCTGTTTCTCTGTTTAGGTCACAATCACCTAAAACATCACTAACGATTCTCTAATGGTTCATACTCTTCCATCTGTGTCCTCAAGAAGGTCTGTAGATAAATATGGGTTCGTTTCAAACTGATTTGAGAGTTATGGTGGGGTGGTGTAGCAGTGTCCTTGGATTACTAGTCTGGATAGCTATTTCTATAATCATTGAAAGCACAGCTTCAATGCATCTTGTAGGGTTCAACGGGAGAAGAGAAGAGCCACATTACCCTCCTGTCCAAATTTGGAAAGTTGCCACTAACTGGTTGATCATTTTGTCCCAAAGCACCCCACCTGTGATATTTATGCCATGGCCAGTCATCTCTACATCCCTGTGATCAGCACTTTTCTATCATCATCTCTATTTTTATCTCCATTGGCATCTCAGCAATTCTGGGTCAGCATAAATGGTTCTGATGGCAGCTGGAAAGGAAAGTGGTGGAGGGGGCTGTTGCCATATCAGAACAATTCTCCCCTCACCCTCTTCACGGACAGCAATTAGAACTGGCGAGTCCTATAAAAGAAGGCTGGGATGGCAGCAGTGGTGGGATGCAACCGATTTTACTGCCAGTTCGGTGAGCGTGTGCTTTGCTGCCGCATGGCTTCTAAACAGCCCGGGTGAGTAGGAAGGCTGCAGAAGCATGGAAAACAGCTGTTCCGTGTGATCCAGCTGAGCTACAAAGGACAAAGAAGGAGATATAGGACAGGGCAGGACAGGCATAGGTGGGGGGGTCAAATACTCATTGCCACTACCCGTTCGCTAAAATTGGTGTGTCCAGGCTGAATACCACCACTGTATGGCAGCTTCACTATCTTAGTAGTTCAAGCGAATCAAGCATTGCCTTGAAACTCGGGCACCAAGTGCAAGGAGCTGAGAAGAACATAGTCCCTGAATCTGAGAGAGAATCAATATCTTTGCAAAGTGGCTTCCCCTCTCCCTTCCACCCACAATATATAAACCAAAAGTATTTCAGGTAGTGAAAGGTATTTATTAAGGGAGGTTAATGTACATCTCAATCTACATCCATCTGATATTTTTGTTAGACACATCATGAAGCAATGAATCAAATAATAGAAGATGTTTATTCTAGATAACTTTCTACAAGGGGCAAATTTATGAGTTACATCATTCCCTTTCTCACCTGACACCAAGATCTTTTTTTTTAAAACTTGCAAATGTATTCAAGGACTTCCAAATACATTCCCATTTTCTAGCTTTTGAAAAGGCTAGTTAGTTCTTTGCACTTCAAGAGAAATGGCCTTGGCTCAGAGGAAAAACACAATCTCCTAAAAAAAGAAAAAAAAAGGCAGACTGCCATGCTTATATGCTAATATCACCTTTTTAAAAATGTTAATAATGAAGCTTGAGGTTCCAGGTATCACAAGGCAAAATGAAATTAACACAATCCTGTCTAAGCCCCCCACTTCTTTTACAAAAGGTCAGCAGTGCCTGAGTTATCATGGCTTCTTTTTTTGAGTGCCAGGCTTCCCAAAATTCAGCAGAAGCTTATACATTTTAGAAATTATATGTTCATCCTTAGCACATAATTCAATTTCAAGTTTTTGTTGTTCAATTCCAAATGCCTTTTTTATCTTTAAATTTTTCTCACAACCGTATATGTCAGAAACACTGGAGACCAAATCCTCCTTCAGTCGGTTGCTCTTTTGACTTCCTCTTATATTCTCCAAATGGGTGGTTTATCCTGGAGGAGTGTGTGATGTTAGCAAAAGTAATGCCATTTCAGAATAGGAGGAGAAATAACATCCTTTGAACAATGCAAGAGCAACAAAATGGATGTAAGATAAAGAAACAAGTACAGTAATCAGCCAAAAAATAGGCAAAGACATTCCTAAGCAATTCCATGCCTAGTGTTATGTGCATGCTGACTAGATACCAAGTAAAGCATAAAGGAGTATTTGATAGTAGTTATGTATCTCTGTTGCCCAACCTTGCTTACTCACTCCGCTTTGGCTCTTTTAATAAAGAAAAACCTGGTATTCCACATATAGCATCTTCTTTCCTGGTTTGGAACTAATGTTAGGTTCTTCAGGAAGTACTACCCAAAAATGTAGGGTAGACCTTTGGCCTAATCCAACAGAATCTGTCTTATGTTTTTGATCAGGGCACAATGGCTCAGCAGTTAAAGACACTGAGCTTGTCAGCTGGAAATCTGACAGCCCAGATTCGAGACCTGAGCACCGCATGATGGGGTGAGCTTCCGTTCCTGCCCACCTAGCAGTTCAAAAGCATGCAAATGCAAGTAGATAAACAGGTACCACTTCAGCAGGAAAGTAATAGCACTCCATTTGTCTCAGTGTATGGTCACATGATCATGGAAAAGTCTTCAATGTTGGCTCCCTTGGCTAAAAATATGGAGATGAGCACTACCTAGAATCAGACACAACTGGACAAGGCGAAAGCTTTACCTTTTTTTAACATGACGTTGCTCCATTCACCTCCATCCTGGTATTTCAAAATTCAACTCAACAAAAGAAGAAGGCATTTCCCCTAATGGTTTTACAACAAGGGGCTGGCTGAGGATGACACAAATCAAGAGTCCAGTGGGATGCACAGACACATTTTCTGCCACCTGCTCTACCAAGGCAGAAGAAAATCCAGTGAGTTTCCTGATCCATCTTCAATAGAAATACTGGGGAACTGCAGCCATCAGGATGATTTCCTTCAACAATTTGGGTCACATAGTATTTAAATATCATAAAGCAGCACTGCTTTTAAAATGTAGGCTTTTCTCTCCTGGTGTCTCTAGAATATAAAAGAAAGGATTGTTCTACATATACAAATATTCATGAATTACATTACTCTGATGTTTATCATTCTTTCTTGGTTATAGATATGTAAACACAATAAAATCCAGCCTCTTTTACTGTCTACATTTGTAGGGCTATATTTTGGTTGTTATTAGAGGCTTTCTTTCTAAAAACAAAAACATGGTTTACAAGATGGAACAACTGGACTTGCATATACAGTATAACATTAAACCATAGTTTATAAAATGAGTCATGATGGTTGAGTTCAGATATTGCTTTCAGTAAAAATAAATCATACCATGGTTTAGTCAAATGGATAGACTAAGCCTGTAGCTTAGTATAGTGCCACAAATACTTTCAATATGCTTACAATTATGTTATAAAATTAATACAACAAATAAACAAAATATTTTAGAAGTTACATCCCTCACTGCTCAGTCAAATATTACCTGCCTCTAGTTTTAAGTTTCCTATTCATTTGGTTTGGTTTTGCTTTTAATTTTATGTCCAACCTTCTTAGCAAAGTTTTCTAGGCAATTGGAAAGTTTAAAATATGGAAGGATAACCAAGCAGGATGTCACAGCATTTGAGGCTGTTAGAAGTTTATTTCTTTAATTAGGAATGTTTCCTTCTATTTTCCCAACTATGAAGGTCGACAGGAAATATTATTTTTCTTAGATATAGATACAAAGAAATATACTACATGCATGTTTACTGAAAAGAAAGCTTTACATTTACTTAAATTCATTCCTTAAATATAAGCATTTATGATGGGATGCGTGTTCAACAATTTTCTACAAAGGAGGCTTTGGGAATGACAAAACATCATATTTTTGCCATTTGTGCTTTCATTTGCATATTGACAAGTAATCTGCTTTCCCTTTTAATAGGTAGTTATAAAGCCAGTTATAATCATTGTTTCCTGGGATATGCTGTGCAGAATGCACTCTATTGGAAACCATTTGTGAAACCAACAAAATGAGAGATGTTTAGATGGAACCTTTTAGTTATTGCGTTTGTTTTCTGGCAGTTTAATTGTATGACTGTCAGATGAATCACAGATAACATGAGCTTGTTCTTTTGCAACATCCCTGCTGAAAATTCTAGAATAGTTTTGCAAAGTATTAGAAATTGGACAACCATGAATGGTTAAACATGAAGGGAACCTGGAAACTTCAAGGTTTATACTGAGGACAAGGGAAGGGAAAGGAAGCATTTGAAGAACAATAAAAAAAAATGGATTGACATCAATGTTACAGGCTGTCCAATAAGTATGACATGTCTAGTAAATATGATAACCCTCCAGAAATCTTGAATTACAAGCACCACATCCCACCTGAAGCCTCATCTCAAATATGTTGTGTATTTTTAGGCATTGCACTTTGTAATTCATAGAAATGAAGTTTCAGAGAAGAGCAGTAAGACAGCTCCTATGAACAAAACACACACACACACACACACACACCAACAGATACATGGTGAGGAGGACACATTTAGCCTTGAGAGAAAAAGTCTGAGGAAAGATGAGATGTACTCTTTGTTGGAAGAAATGTCCATCTGGGTTCAGTTCCAAGTAGGGAGAAAGACACTGGAAGCATGGAGGCTAGTTGGAAAGATGGTTTATTGGTGAACAGGTCCGCATGGTTTGAGGTACTGGGCAAAATGAACATATGGTTGAGAGAGAGGAATAGATTTATACCCTCTGTTGGGCTATGATCTTTCTTCCTGTTCCTGTGGCAAAGGGCATGTATCCTGATTGGTTGTAGGCTCCCATGTGGCCATGGGGCTTTGTTTGTGCCATGTGGTGAGTTCTGCTAGATGGGTGGAGGACTAATCCCATCACCGTGAGGGCCATGTCTTAATTTAATTTTTAATTTTATTAGATTTATATACCGCCCCTTTCCCGAAGGACTCGGGGCGGTGAACAGCAAGTAAAAAC
>JANHFJ010000340.1:0-10858 GCA_032468195.1 Cerberus rynchops | reverse complement strand
CTTGCCCTGACTTGAAGCAGAAGGCACCAGCCTGAAGATGGCGAGTGGGATCTCGCCGAAACATTGCAAAAAGACTCAAACTTACACGAGAAAAGACCTAGACCTGCATACCTACACCCATGAAAATCTACGAAAACACGTGTGTGTGTGTGTGTGTGTGTGTGTGTGTGTATCTTTGGTTGTGGCTTTCCTTTCTACAACTACTTCGGCTTAGTTAAAAATAAAATTGTTCTAAATGTATTCTAATCTTTTGCTGGTATATTTAATGAATAAACCTCAAAATTGACCTTTAAAATTTTTTATTGCTTACTTCCCTCAAGCCAGAAACAATTACCTTATTTTACCCTAAACTATCACTTGAATAGTACACATTTGAATAATACAATCATGTTGTGGGCTTTTTTAATCCCATTAATCAAGATCTACCTGTACTGAAGGTTTACGGTACATTCAGAAAGTATGAACCACATGAAAGCCCTGAAGAAGTTTCTTGGATGAGAAGCGAAATGTCTTCAAAGAAAAACCAAAAAGTCCAGTTGCCTCTTGAAGAAACACCTCTGGAGCAACCATGATCTGGATGACTGAGAATCTCCATAGACATGGAAGCCTCCTTGGAGTTTGTTCCACTCAGTCTGAGAGTCCTTCAGATGCTTTTTTGAAAACTACGTAGGCTTTCATGTGTTTTCATCTAGTGTTTTCATCTTTCATCTGAGAGGTTTCCATCTAGCCATAAAGCCCAAATCGGTGGAGGGCTGTAGTAATTGTTGCCCTTCCGGAACTCTGTCCCATCTCCACCCAGGATCTCTGGAGCTCAGTCCAAGTGACCATTGGGTTCTTTGTCACTTCTCTTACTAAGGCCCTTCTCTCCTGATTGCTCAGTTGGACCAGGTGACCAGCTGTTTTTAAGAGTCCTGGTTGCATCAAACTTCTTCCATTTTAGAATTATGGAAGCCACTGTGTTCTTAGGAACCTTCTGTGCAGCAGAAATTTTATTGTATCTTCCCCAGATCTGTACCTTGCAATAATACTGTCTCTGATCCCTGCAGGCAGTTTCTTTGACCTCATGACTTTTGCTCTGCCACAGTACGCATTGTCAGCTGTGACACCTCCTATAGAGAGGTGTGTGCCTTCCAAAATCATGCCCAATTGATTTAATTTACCACAGGTCGACTCCATTTAAAGTGTAGAAACATCAGCACAATCAAGAGAAATGGGAGGCACCAGAGCTCCATTTCATGTGTTTTTGCAAAGCGTCTGAATACTTATGCCGATGTGATTATTTTTCTTTTTAATAAATTCAAAGACATTTCTAAAATTCTATTTTCATTTTGTCATTATGAGCTACTGAATGTAGATTTGTTGTCAGCAATTCACACCTGAGCCCGGTGCTGAGATCAATGAAGAACACCAGATATGAGGTGCAGTTTTTGTTTTCTTTTATTGGAGTGGAGTGGAGGGGTCCTGGCCAAAATGTCAGGAGCCCAGAACAAAGGATTAAGAAAGCTTTATACAATTTCACTAAAGCAGAAGGCGGAACAAGGCGGGATAATAAGCAATACCATCTAATAAACATTTTAGTAATGATCTAACAATTTGTTCTATTGATCTCTAGTGTCCCTATTCCTAAACGTTGGCTAATGAATCCTCCAGGATTTATCTAATGCACGTTCTATTTGTTCCAGGCCATCTCTACCCCTAACTTTTAGCTTAGCTATATAACTCTTTGTTACTGTTATCAGTCCTCTAATCAACTAGAATTGCTACAAGTGTTACATATTCTCTGTGAATAAGCATATTCTTTGTTCTGGTTGGTGACTCCGCAATTACAGGCTTCCATCTCCTTTCAAATGTAGGCCATAACCTTGCTTTATTTTAGCAGCCGGCCGATCCAATTAATGAGGGGGTTGGAATTAATGAATTTCAACAACTGTAGAATCAGTTGACAAAAGTGAAGGAGGTCTGAATATTTTCTGAATACAATATATGCTTTTCAGCACCAGTAGCTGAAGGTCGTAATTTCAAAGTATTACAATGCTTATATCCTTGTTTGTAGATTTCCTGAAGTTGCATACAGGTAGTACTTGATATATCAGAGCTGCATTCCAAGCAGCAGATCCATAACTTTGAGCTCTCCACAGATACTTCAGTTGTACTTGCTGTGCTGGATGTGTTTCAAAACAGTTCCGTGTTGTTGTATGTTGCTTTCATGTGCGCAGCATAGCCAACAGTTCCTGAAGGAGCCTACTGTATAAAAACAGAAAATATATATTAAAAAGTATGTGATAGGTTAAATTACAGGTTGTTTTTGTGATTGGCAGCCAAAAATCTGTAAGATGTACCCAAAAGTGTTCAGGTAGCAAAATCTTTATTGTCCAATGATATTATAAAGAAGGGGGAAAGGAATCCAGAGAAAATTATCAAGGAAGATGATATATTATAGTTTGACAACTAAATGATCAAATTTAGATTGGACTGGAGAGAGACTGTAGTCATTCAAAGCAGGATTTACCATCTCTTCTGATACCAATAAGGTATCAGAAAGAAAGAAAGAGAAATGACAGTAAATCCCCTATTTTTAAAAATAAAAGCATTCATGTTCTATGTGAACTATCCCTGTACAGTTCTCACTGAAATTGAGAAAAACTAGGTAGCAATATTTATATTATGGTAACAATTTGATAATAAGAACTCATAAGAAGTGCATTTATTTTATTAAAAAGAGAAAACTCTTTTGTTCTTGCTGCAACACTATCATTGTTCCAAAATCTGCAGAACAATTAATTTTATGGCTTCGTTTATTTTTATGGACCATTTGAAGGCAATGGCAAACTGCTTATTGTTTCTAAGAACACTACGATGAACCTTTAAAAAGAATTTTTTATATTTTATTAGATTCCTCTGGGGGTTTTTTTAAAGGAAGTATAAAACAAGTTGAATTCCCCAAAAGAAATATTCTCATAGAAATTTCTTTCACCAAATAATTGAGAGGGATTAAGTTACACAAATTTCACAACTGGGTTGTGAAAAAAATGCTTTGGAAAGTGATCACACTTTCAAAAACATTTTTATTTCCCTGCCAAGGCAGGATTTTCCTTAGCCATAGTTTCTATTGAATTACCACTGTGCTCCCAAAAGATACTCATCACCTGGTTTCAAAGTTCTGACAATGGGGTACACATACACACACTCGCAATCATATGACCATGTTTTGGACGTTCAGCCACTGGCCCACATTTACAATTTTTTACAGTGCCCTGTGGTTATGTGACTGCAGTTTACTTTGGTTTTGCCAAAAGTTGGCATTTATTTCTAATTCCGGCAAAAGTGCCCCATAGCAAACAATGGGTTTGCTTAACTGCCACATTCATGTTATGACTGTTGTATACACTTAATGACTGCAATGAAAAGAAGTTGTAAAATTGCAGCTTGTAACCATAATTGCTAGGCTCAACTATGATCATAAATCAAGGATTACCTGTATCATGGCTGAACCATCATTGAATTACGTAGCTTGGATTGGAACTGAGTATCTTACTGAAAGTGCAAGGAAGCAACTTAATCCTAGAGATATTATTCCTTTGCCAATTAAATATCAGTACTTTCCTAAAACAAATATGTAAATATGTAAATTTAAAATATTTAATGATAAATAAAAGTACTGTGATAAAAGCACCAAAATTTACAAAAGCAAAGCAAGTTATATATTATAGCACAATAGTTTTAAATCATATTGATGAAAAAAGTTGTACTTCACAAATATATGCCTTTTAATAAAGTATGTAGGTACAGCTTCCCTGATACAATATCTATAATAGTTTTATCTGACTGGTCATAAGTACATTTTAAAATATGAAGTAGAATTTAATTTCAGTAGGATAGGGCATTTTAGACCCAAAGGTTTAATTGGGTTTGTGTTTGCACAACACCCCAATCCTTATATTCTGGTTTACAAACTGATTGACTAGGTTCACACAACATACTTAATTGCAAATTACATTGGTGTTTGCTATATGTAAACTTATCCATAGAAAAATAGTTCCTGTATTTCCCACAAATTTTCACTGTGAATTCTGATACCAATGGACGCATGGACAAAGCTTTCCCAGTATTGCTGATTAAGCTTAAAGATGTGGGTATTTCTCAGAAGGACCAAACATTTTGGTCTACACAGGCACCCAAATAGAAGTTGAAAGAAAGGTAATAGGCATCTGAACAGGGAATAAAACATTTAGTGTAATGAATGGAGAGGAACCTTATTCTAAACTATTCAGGCCCAAAAGAGTTAAAGGAAAGCCACTTTAAATTTGCTAATTTTAAATCCTGGCAGAAACAGCCCTGGAAAGCCTCATACTAAATTGGTAATCAAGAGCAAAGAAATTTCTCCTTTAATACAGCTTTTGAAAAGGGAGGAGAACTCTCATCCTTGTGTCCCTCTATGTCCCAGGAGGAGCACAGCACCTATTCACCTGCTACCTGTTAAGTCAACTAAGTGGGGATCTGGAATTGAGGTTTCAGGAAACCGATAACAAAGGTTAGATTCTTGATATTTTCAGAGAAATGGCCTTTTAGTTTTCTGGCCTTTTAGTTTTCTTGGACGTATATTCTTGTCTGGAAGAACAGTCACTGAGGTAAATCCCGCAGGCACCAATCTTTTATTTGCCTTTCTCTTTAACATTCAATTCTGATTTCATTCTGGAACCTTGATCCGCATAATAAAAGCTTACATTTCTTATTGAGCCAGTCCTCTCATGCCATTAGGGAATTTAGCTTTCTTTCATCGTATGTCTCAACTGCCATGTCTAAAAGTACAGATAGAAAACAGAGCAGGAGAGGGCTAAGTCAGGGCAGAGAGGGTCATTCTCTAGTCTAGAAGAAAGCAGATGGTGGCCTGTTTACCAATTAGCCTATCTGCCTAGCATAGTAGTAGCAATTCTTCTTATTAGAGCAGTGTTTCTCAACCTTGGTGACTTTAAGATGTTTGGACTTCTGGGAGTTGAAGTCCAAACATCTTAAAGCCGCCAAGGTTGAGAAACACTGTATTAAAGAGTTCTATTCCACTTTCTATAGTGATCTAGCACTTTTTTATTGTTATTTTCCTCACCACATCCCTGTGAGGTAGGCTGGGATAAAATTAACTGGCCCAAAATTGCTGTGTAACTCCCAGGGCTGGGCCTGGACTTGGATCTCTCCTCCAGTCCTTGTATCCCCAACTACTTAATCATACTGGCTCTTAGGAATTGCAGATGGTTGAGGAAGGTTGGTGGGGGGGGATGCAGGGACCCCCTTATTGGAGCCGGAGGCCCCCCTGTCCCCACATCCCTCTGCTCCCTTGTGCAAGTTGGTATTGCAATTAGGAATTCTCCTGAAAATAGTTTGATTTGAGAGTAAGTTACACAGAGAGACAAATAGCTCCTGTGCTTTTAAAAGTCACAATAGTTTAATTACTATTTCCTTTTAGAAACAGAAATAAAGTCAGCTGGAACATAATAAGGAAGAGTCTACCAGCTTCTTCTCATTTGGGATTCAGTAGTATTGAGAGGAGGTTGTGCAGAAGTTGAATATCTCGAAGGTAAGTGGTTTATGTGGCTGTCGAGATCCCCCTTGGCTGGAGCTCCACAGTCTAAAAACACAGGAGCATTTTTGGTTTCGTTTCAAGTTCTCACTGGGCATAATAGAAACTGTGCAACACTTAGGGCATTGGAAATGTGGCTTCATACATTAGAAGTCTTTTCTGTTGCATCCAGGTCAGGCTATTGAATGTGTATGTATATAATTTGAGATGGTTTATAGTGAATTGGGCATTCGTTCTGGGCTGTAAATACTTTAATTGTTTACAGATTTATAATACATTGGGTTTCTTTGCATATCCTGTTATTTCTGTTTATGCTTAATATTAGATACAGCATACTTAAAGTCACTGACATCTTTTTGTAATAATTTAATAGACTTTGAAATGGATTGTTTTAGACGGTATGGTGACATTGGGCTTGGGATGATGCTAAGAGAATATTTTGAAAAACCTGAATGTAATAATATCCTGATATTAAGGACTGGATTCAAGAGATGTATAATTTATTTAGTTCAAAAAGGAAATGTTATCTATTCATCAGAAAAGGATGTAGTATGTTTTCCTTTTGCATAGATTTCATGACTTTTTACAATAATCAAGTATTACCATTTTTTTCCTTTAATTTCAATACTTTTAAATATTTAATGGATATGTGACATGTATTGATTGTAATTCTTTGTTTTTTTCTGTTTATTTTCATATCTATGAACACATACACATACAGATATCTATATACACACAAACACACACACACACACACAGAGGAACCCATGTTTGTTTATCTTTTCTGTAAAACTAGTTAAAATAAATACTGTAAATCTTTTAGGTCCCTGACCAACTTATGTGCATATGTATGTGTGCACATAAAATAAATAATATTTTGATTTAAAGAAAGCTAAAGCATTATATGAACTTTTCCAAAGCAAAATATTAGCTGCTAATATGTTTGCAAGCATGTCCCCAAAATGCTCAGAATGCCCTGCGGGGAGGGTGGGATAAGAGGATAGTTGTTAACTCAGTGCTCTGAATTACTCCACTTGTTAAAACAAAAGTAGAGTAACATGGGAAAGCAACTTATTGCCTTTTAATTAAAGGCATACCCACTATGACAATTGTTCTGCTGAATGGACAAGGTTTTTCATTACAATCTTTTTTTTTTTGTAAGAGCACCCCAATATACTTTCAAGTTTCCAGAGAGTTAACTCCATTATATATGATATATAACTGATATTGTTGATATATAAAGAATGCTTTTGTGTTGAATAGTTCATGGATACTTTCCTGGTCAGTCCCCAAAACCTTTAAAATTGACTTCTAAGGCATTAATAACACAAGGCAACACAAAAACTCTTCGACTTACAACCACAATTGAGACGTAACATTTCTGTTGCTAAGCGAAACATTTGTTACGTGAGTTTTGCTCCATTATACAACCTTTCTTGCCACAGTTGTTAAGTGAATCACTGCAGTTAAGTTAGTAACAGGATTGTGAAGTGTATCTAGGTTTCCCATTAACTTTGCTCATCAGAGTGTTGCAAAAGGCAATCAGTTGGTCCCAGGACATTGCAACCAACATATAAATATGAGCTAGTTGCCAAGCAGTTGAATTTTGATCTCGTGACCCCAGGGTGCTGCATTGGTCGTAAGTGTGTGAAATGGTCACAGGCCTCTCTTTTTTCAGTGCTGTTGTAACTTTGAATGGTCACAAACGAACTGAAGACTGTCTGTACAGAAAGTGGGAAAATATAGGCCTGAAAGTGTAACTTAGTAAATTAAAAGAAAGTGGAGCTACATGGTAAAATTTTCAAAACCAGCAAACCAAATACTTTATCCAAATAATAGGATATATTTGTAAAGGTTGCTCCATCTTCTAGAAGTGGTTTCTAACAGTTCTAGCCCATCTGAGTGCACTATGGTGGTCTCTTAACTGGAGTTTAATTTCTATTGTCACTAGCCAGAATTTGACAACTTATGGGAGGTGGTCCAGCTAACGGAAAGGAAATTAGACTGGGGTTGAACAATACGGTCCATAGGTAGCTGCAAAAATGAACTCCCGCCTATATTTTTCACCTTGTCTTCACCATATTTTTAATTATTTCCCTTGTATGTTTGATCCCTGTCAAATATCTTCTCTTCTTCTGTTTTTTTTTTTTAATGGACTTGATTGTGTCCTTCTGCATGCCACAGGGTTTATATAATGTGTCAGAGTGTATGCAGCGGTGGTAGAGTCTTTTTACAGAAAGATTGCCTCTATGCTATAACCTAGGAGCAATAAGATACAGCACACAGAGTCTTTTACTATATACAGTGGTTTATATACTATACAATGATATATACACGTAGTAACATACCTTAACCTTGAACTCTCACAATGAATAAGCAATGAATCAAGGATACAGATATCAATGATCAAACACGCAGGCAAGGAAGAAGAGAGATGCCCTCTACTGGTTACCTTATATATTACCTCTTAAAGGGGAGTGATCAACCAGCTAAGTCATTCTCCTCTTGCATCAGCCCTGTAGTTACAGTAACTTCCTGTTACAGGTGAATCAACATTTCTAACTGTTCAGCTCTTAAATGTATTATCATGACATAATGGGAAATAGCTTTTTTCAGCAGATCTGGGCAAAAAAGTTAAAAAATCAGGCTGAATTGGTTCGGCTTTTGCATGCTTTCATTTTTTATTTTTTTTTGCTTTCTTTTTGTATTATAGTTCAGGTTTTCCAAACGGGATCCAATGGAACTGCGTGATTATCAGCGGGAGGTCATTGGGCCTGCTTTGGAAGGAAAGAATATAATCATATGGCTGCCAACTGGAGCTGGAAAGACCCGAGCAGCTGTCTACGTTTGTAAGAAGCACTTGGAGAGTCGAGACAAGAACAAGGTGGTTGTGTTAGTCAACACAGTAAGTACCAGTAGATAGAAGGTGGTGGAAGATCGTTTTCCAAAATCCATGGCTTCTTGGATTACAAACAGCTCAGAGATGAAATACTTTGGACCTCAAACAAGTACAACATCTCTGTTAATTATAAAAGCACCCTCTTTTCCAATTTCTGCACAAGTTAAGGGAACAACCTTTTTTTCTTCAGGCACATGTAAGTCTGAAGAAAAGGATTTGCTTTAACAGAAAAGAGCTGTGCTCTTTCCAGTTCAAAAATGCCTCTTCTAAAACATTTTGGAAATGTACACAGCCTAATGGTGTCTGTTTTGTCCCCTGGAAAATGTTTTACTACAGCAACTTTGTCCTGGCAGGTACCTCTAGTCGACCAACATCTGAAGAATGAGTTCAGTTTCTTGCAAAGTCAATTCCAAATTACATCTGTTTGTGGTGATAGTATCCAGAAGCTATTCTTCTCAGATATGGTAAAGAGCCATGACTTGATAATCTGCACAGCTCAAATCCTGTACAATGCTCTCAACAACCAAGAAGAGGAAATGCATGTGGAACTGACTGGTGAGTAGTCAGTGGTAGAGTAATGGGAAGGGTACTGTGCTTCGCAGAAAGATTATGTCTGCCCACAGCCTGGAGTTCGATCCTGATGGGGGCCCAAGTTTGATTTGGCCTTCCAACTTTCTGAGGTCAGTAAAATGAAGATCCAGATTGTTGAGGGCATATGCTGGCATTTTATAGCACTCAGAGAGTGCTATAAAGCACTATGGAACAGTATATAAGTCTAAGGGGTATTGCTATTGCTGTAATGTGACTCATTATAACAGTCTTGCTCATTGTTTTCGGATTAAATATAACAACCCATCAAAATATGCTCTTTTTTGTAATTGCATAATGGTTAAATATAAGCTCACACAATCTATACTTGGCATTCTATTGAATCATTTTTAAGACCCATCTACACTAGAGCAGAGGTGTCAAACTCAATTTCATTGAGGGCCGCATCAGGCTGTGGTTGACCTTTGGCGGGGGGTGTCAGGAATGACCGACTGGGTGGGTGTGGCCAACTGGGTGGGCATGGCCAGCTTGATGTCACTCCCCAAACTGCTGGCATGTTTCCTCTTCGCACTGGGTAGACCGGTCCAAAGCCACACTGGCCCAATGTTTCCTCTTTGCATTGGGTAAACCGAGCCGAAGCTGCATTGGGTAGACTGGGCCAAAGCGACACGGGTTGGTCCCTTACATTTTCTGAGACAGCCCCACAGGCTGAATCCGACCACATCTTGGGCTGGATATGGCCCGTGGGCCTTGAGCGTGACACCCCTGCTCTAGAGACATGAAATTTATGGTTCATGGGGCATATGCGAGTCTTTTCCATCTGGGCTGCAAATAGCAATCAAGTTATAAGGTGCTGCCCCAGATTCCTGTTCCACAACCAGTTCACTTTATTTCTTGGAATACAGGTGGTCCTCAACTTAAGACCACAGTTGAGCCCAGAATTTCTGTTGCTAAGCAGAACAGTTGTCAAGTGAATTTTGGTCCATTTTTCGACCTTTCTTGCCACAGTTGTTAAGTTGTTAAATTACTAACAGTGAGTCTGTTAGTGAATCTGGCTTTCCCATTGACTTTGTTTGTCAGAAGATTGCAAAAAGATGATCATATGACCCCAGGACTTTGCAGCCATCATAAATATGAACCTGTTGATTTTTTTTTAAGACATTTTGCTTCTCATCCAAGAAGCTTCTTCAGCTTTGACTGGATGGTGGGGAATGGAAGGATTTATATTCCTTGCAGACAGTTGATCATTTGAATCCTTTTATTGGGTCATTAAGGTCACCTGGAGGTTTATCTGTATCATCAGAGTCACCTGAGTGGTGCAAATGGGTGTGGAGACATCTTGGAACTGTTGAAAGGGTTGTGTTATAGACTGGCGATAAATAATATTGTATCCCTCCCTCTCTGTTGAGAGAGGGCTGTTCAATTTTGACATAGATGGCTTCTATGACCCCTCTTTCAAACCAGTGATCTTCTCTCTCCAAAATGTGGAGCTTGCTGTCTTCAAAAAAGTAGCCTTTGTCTTTTAAATGCAGATGGACTACTGAATCTAGTCCTCATGGGTTTCTTCTCCTATGTTGTGCCATGCATTTATGAAGTGGTTGTTTTGTATTGTCTCTATTGTCACCTTTTGAACATAGCCCTGTGATTACTGATAGAGCAACTTGGAACATTTCAGAAATTAGCAGATCTCCCTTCTGAGAGCAGAGAACAAAGATCCAAGTTCAAAATCGCCTTTGTGGAATCTTCCACAATTTATTTATTTATTTTTTATTTAATTCAATTTCTATACCGCCCCTCTCCCAGAGGGACTCGGGGCGGTGAACAGCCATTAAAACATA
>JANHFJ010000319.1:0-10040 GCA_032468195.1 Cerberus rynchops | reverse complement strand
CCTTCCTTACAGGATTAACCCTGTAAAGTGTACAAACACAAAAGGAGATTTCTTCTAACAACCGGTTCTCCAAATTGCTGAGAAAATTTACTACCGGTTCTAGCGAACCTGCTAGAACTGGCTGAATTTCACCTCTGGTGTGGACTCTTAACAACTAGGAGTTCATCATTACAACCTTTATTTTTTATATAGCTCGAGAATGCTGACATTTGTGTGTTAAGTTTGTTGTGAAAGCCATTTCCAAAACTTTTTTGGGTTAATAGGGCACCCCATCCAGGATGGGAGATTGCATTACCTGGAAGCAAGTTTAGAAGAGGGCACGGTACAATTCCCTCAACTCTAAATTTCAATGTTACTTCATCCCTCTGCCGACGTTTTGTCATCTAAAGCAGGAGTCCCCAACTCTCCATCTGTGGATTGGCACTGGTCCGCAGCAAGCCAGAAACCGGGCCACACAAACAAGCGAAGCCCCATCTGCGGGATGCAGGCAGTATGCAAAACCACATCCCTTCCGGCCATGGAAAAACCTTTCTCCAAGGAACTGGTCCCTGGTGCCCAAAAGATTGGGGCCACTGATCTAAAGCCAGGATATCCAACCATGGCAATTTGAAGACTTGTGGACTTCAACTCTCAGAATTCCCCAGCCAGCTTTGCTGGCTGGGGAATTCTGGGAATTGAAGTCCACAAATCTTCAAGTTGCCAAGCTTGGGGACCCCTGATCTAAAGCATCCATTTCTTCTGTGGGTTGACTGTAGAACATGTTTATATTCCATCATGTAGAGATTCTGTGGCAATGATAACCAAATGTTGGCTCAGCTCACTAAACCTGTTTGAGGCAGATAATTCTAAAGATAGGATTTAGTTACTAAAGCTAGGGTCATCCCGGCCTTTACTTATTTACTGGTTTTTGTGAAGCCAGTTGCAACTTTTGAGGTAGGGTAGCAAGGTTTTGTTTCAGATTTAGATATGCACACAATGCCTTCCCCAAAACTTATTAAGTAATAACCAGGCAGTTCAACAGGTTAAAAATAACATAAATAAATTCAGGTGCCAATTTGCAAACCTGTGTAATTGAATTTCTAATGAATAGCTGCCAAGGAGAGAGTAAGTCTTAGGATTTATTCTTGCCCTAGTAATCTTGTTATTTTACGAGTATTCTAAAGTAAAATAATTTGTGGGAATTTGGAACAAATCAGAACAAGTAATTAAAAATGATCAATAGTGCACACTTCAAAATTCATGTTCCACTGTTAGTTATTCAGTGGCTAGAGAATGCAAATACTCTAGTAAATAACTGTTTTTCAGCTAAGTTAACAAAGCTTTTTTAAAAATAGCCTTCCCAGATGCTCCTTATTTTGAGTGCAGCCCCATTTTTTTTTCCATTTGACATTTAATAGGATATTATAGTGGCAGTATTCTTCTCCAGGAGGTCAGGGGTATTGTTTTCCAGGAAATATTATTTCTACTCTCCCCCAAAGTAATCATTGCTGGTCAATACGTACAGGTGGTCCTCAATTTACAATAACAATTGTGCCCAAAATTTCTGTTGTTCAGTGAATTTTGCCCCATTTTATGCCTTTATGCCCCATTTTGCCATAATTGTTAAGTGAATCAATGCAGTTGTTAGTAAATGAATGTCTTTTCCCACTGATTTTGCTTGTCAGAAGGTCGTAAGAGGGGATCACATGATCCCAGGATACTGCAACCGTCATAAATATGAACCAGTTGCCAAGCTGGTCCAAATTTTGATCATGTGGCTACAGGGGATGCTGCAATGGCCGTCAGTGTGACAATCAGTTGCAAATCACTTTTTTCAGTCCTGTTGTAACTTTGAATGGTCACTAAATGAACTTTTGCAAGTCGAGTACTACTTGTATTACATTATTTAGGCCTCTCCCATTTTTAATTTTTCAATGATAGTGTTGGTGTTACAGTTTTGAACACTTTGAGTTTTCCTCTGAATCTGCTTATGCCTTTTTTTTTAAAGTGGAAGATGCTTTTTTGGCTCGGATCCAAGCTTGGAATATGAAGATACTAGTATGGCTACCTTCCTCAATCTTTTGTTCCCACCCAGTTGTGAGAATCTCACCTCCCAACTTTGGAATTATTGGACTGGGGACGAACAGGTTAAACTTTTGTGTCCCTGTTAATTCCACACGTTTGTCATGCCCTGTTCCCTGGCTGATTTTTTTTTAAAATTTTCAAAACTGAAATTTGCATTTAAATATTTAATAATTATTTTTGTATACCTTTTATCCTTCAACATACATTTCTGCATATGGTTTAGCCTTGTAAAGTGCCTTTCTAACAGCATAGCCAACAACTCTTGCAAAATTTACGAAACAGCAAATTTCACAGGTTAAACAAGTTCCACTTAAAAATGAATTCCTTGAATTCTGTTTCTCTTTTTGGACCTCTTTCCATGCCACTTCAATTCTGGCTTAAGCACTTAATTCTGGAACTGATGTAGGTGCACTTGCTATATATTTTATTTGGTTATCATCTTTCTCAAATTCCTTTTACATGTTTATGTGTTCCTTTTTGGGCTCATGGGTATAGATTTGTTGCTTTTTAAAACAAAGTTTTCATTCTTTTCCACAGACAGCAGAGTTACTGATTATTCTACAAGTGCACATATTTGTCATTTGGAAGATACGTTTAGGAGTACAAGCTGTGTTTCTCCACCAGCCAAGCAATCGAGAATGGTATGTGAACCTTTGTACTTGCATTTAAAAATCATCCTTTTTTAGTGGGCAATGTTTCTTCTCTCTATTTCACACCAATCAGTTCTATGTGCAGGGAGTCTATATTCTAAACTTAATAGCAATAGCACTTAGACTTATATGCCAGTTCACAGTGCTTTCCAGCCCTGTCTAAGCAGTTTACAGAGTCAGCATACTGCCCCCAACAATCTGGGTCCTCATTTTATCCACCTCGGAAGGAGGGAAGGCCAAGTCAACCTTGAGCCTGCTGAGAATCAAATTGCTGAACTGCTGGCAGCCGGCAGTCAGCAGAAGTAGACTGCAGTACTGCATTCTGTCCATTGCGCCACCACCAAGCAATAAGGATTCACCTGCGTCCAGTGTTAGTGTTTTTATTTTTTAAAAAAATGTAGCACCTAATAGCATATATACCACTTCACAGTGCTTCACAGCCCTCTCTAAGCAATTTACAGAGCCAGCATATTAACCCCAATAATCTGGCTCCTTATTTTACCAAACATTGGAAGGATGGAAGGATGAGTCAATTTTGCTGAGAACCAAACTGCTGGCAGTTAGCAGAATTAGCCTGCAATACTGTATTCTAACCACTACGCTACCACATCTCTAATCAATCTTGTTTGCTTGGATATAAACCATAACAATTCTGGCTATGAATTAGCAGTAGTTAACTGATAGTTTCAGAACTATATTAAGAGGAGCATTATTTTAGGGACTCAAATTTTGCAACTTCATTTTTCATAGGTTAGAATCATGTACTATGAACCAATACCTTTCAATTAGCCAGAATCCGTTTTTCCAGTGTTTTCTTATCTTCAAATGGTCACTAAAGGAATTATTGTAAGTCGAGGACTACCTGTATTTCAAGAATAATTTGGTAGCGCTTCCCAGCTCCATAAATTAATGGCCATATAATAAACCCCATTTTTGCTTATTATAAAATTCTTGCCCTTTTTCTATCATTAGAAAAGAACTAACATCACAGAAACGTCTCCCAAGAAATTTAAATCAACTCTCAAGAACTGGGCAGCTCTCAGTGGACAGCTCTTCCTTCCTTTTCCTATTGCAAGCGCCCCAAATAGGGTGTTTTTCTTCTCCTTTGCTGCAAGTTCAATATGAAGGTGCTTCAGAAACTGCATGGCTGCTGCTTATCCCACAGAGACCACTTAAAATCACTTCTTTCTGGGGCTAAAGGTTGCAGCAGAGACAGGTTCCCATTGACCTGTCTCTCTTACCAATCCATTGAACAGGAGAAGAATTCCTAAGTCTTCTTTGCCACTAGGGAATAAAATGTGAACTTCAGAAACTTAAAATACCCCAAGGATGAACACTGCCTTCAAGGCCAGATTAAAATGCAGCCTAGATCCATAGGTAGAATTGAACTGTCTGGGCTTTCAACCTTCTTTGCCAGCTTCTTTACTTATTTATGTTTGTCTACCTCTCTGTCAAAGAGCATGTTTGTTTCTGTGCGTGCGCACCAGTGCATGCATACACAATGTCTTTGGAATTTTTATTACTGTCATTGTTTCCACCCAAAAGAAGTGGATTGTGTGTAAAGCCTCTCCTTGAAATTTCCACGACTGGACTGTACAGCGGTAAAAATGCTTGAATAAGTGGGCTTGAACGTGCCCTACATCTCCCATACATTATGTGTTTTTATCATCAACAATCTTGTAAAATAGATTAGGATGATAACCTTATGCGGTTCTTGAGTGAGAGGATAGGGTGATGGTGAACATCTGTTTTTGAATTAAGGGCTATTTAGCAGGTTTGTCAAGAACCACAACTGAAATCTGAATTCATTTTTAATAGCTGCATGTTATTATACAAATGCAAAAGTTTTGTTTGCTTTTGATTGTACTGAGTGATAAATAAGATAAAGTGGTATACAAATGTAGCCTGCTCAACTTTTTATGCCCGGATACCTACTATCATAAGGTATTCGATCTTGCAACCTGGGGAAAAGTAATTTCTTTGCAACTGGTTCAAGGGCCTAAGTCCCTCTTACTAAAGATTGAATGTTGGGATATTTGTTCTTGAAAATGAAAGGATGAATGATCTGGGCATATAGTTTTGGGAGAGACTGAAATGATTGTTGGTTTTTATACACCTGATTGCACTTTTTTTTTACTGGTGCTCTTGCTGAAAACCATCCTTGATCCAATGCATACACCGAAAAATATGGTACTTTAACAATATATTGTTATGTTACTATACAATGTGTACAGCCATTAAGACTGCATACAATGTATACAGTGTATAAGGATTATTTTTGAAAGGATTGGTTGTATTTTTGCATCATATTAAAAAGTGCAGCATGAATTCAATTCAGTTTTATTATGTAATGAAGTAATGTTCTATAGCAGTGATAGCGAACCTTTTACTTACTGGGTGCCAAAGAGGTCTGAGCTTGGCACAGATGTGCCATCCGTGTATGTGCACAGTTCCCACATGTACACAACATGCACATGCCTCCCACTTGTACGTTCCATTTGCTTGCACACCATCTTCACATGCACATGTGCACAGCTTTTGCAAAAATGTGTGTGCACAGCAGAGCTCTGAAGACCAGCTGGACTCCTAAGATTGTTTGTGTGTGCATGCACAATTGTGCAATGGAAGCCCAAATACCAGTTGGATCTCCACAATCGTGCACCCATGCAAAAATATGCCTTCAAAATGATTCAACAGAGAAAAAGAAAAATGCAAAGTACACAAATGGCTGCTTGGGTATGGGAATTGAATACAGTTCAACGTGATCAATTGTATAACTGTATAACCCAAGGTCTTTCATTTGACACCTAATTCCTGATCAGAAGAACTAACCAAGCTTGTTTCTAATTAAAAAGTTAAAATAAAATCATGGTGGAATAATTTCCAATCTGTTCACATGTTAAATCTTCATGATACCTCTATTTGTTTAATCAATCAATATGAACTCATAATCCATATTATTTATCATGGTAATTTAATAATTTATCACTGTTAGATATTTCAGAAATGTTTGGTGGGAGTAAACAATACTGAATGCATTTCATAACAGCTGAGAGGTAAAATGTTAATACTTTCAAGATTTTTTTTTCATTTTCCAAAAAAGATTCTGTGGTTAACAAAAATTTCTGAATATTAGAAGTCAATTAAACAATACTACAAGTCAGATATCCTCATTTTTTCACTAATGTAGTAGTCTTTTTCGAAAACTGGATAGCAGGTATCTGGAAAAGTACTGATTTTGGTTTTCAGTTATAATCCACAGTTTTCTAAATCTTGAAAATGGGATTAATTCAGCCCATCAAGCTGCTTTGAACAATTTCCTGCCCATCCACAAATCATATCTTTGTAACATTTAATGCTGCCTCTGTATTGCACAATTTTACATTGCTCAAAATAAAATGCTATAGACTTGGTGGAACCTTCCGACCATTTGCCTCATCCACAGATAAGGACAGAACAGGATTTTTTTTAACCCTTCCTGTCAGGCTCTTATATATTTTTATGTTTCATTTGAAAGTGGTTACTTATTAAAAGGGAACGGTGAAAACTATGGATAATGAGCATTACAGAGCCACTCCCTTTTCATTACCGATACCTTCGTGTGCTGGTATTGTGCATTATCAAGTTAGATTTCCTGCTCATTGTTGTAGAAGAATTTATCTGAACAAAAAGTAAAACTGGGTTATTGTCAATTCCATAAACTAGATGCCTGATAATTCATACAAGGGCTAATATCTATTTTGCAGAATGGAAGACTGTTTTGAATTTTCGTACAGATTAGTTTATTTTCTCCTCCATTATCTTTTTCCTGTCAGTTACTTCTATTCCACATTGTCTCTACTACATGTTAGTAACTATGAGAAAGTATAATTATGTATTATGTTTTCCAACAGAAGACTTGCTATCCACACTTCTATTTTATTTATTTATTTTATTTATTTATTGGATTTTTATACCGCCCCATCTCCCAAAGGACTCGGGGCGGTGTACAGCGAATAAAAATACATAGATACAATTTAAAAACTGTTTAAAACAATTAAATAATGCTGTAATCTATTAAAAATGAATCTAAAAATTTATCTAGAAAATTTAAAATCCCCATTTAATAAAAAACCCAGAGGCATCAGGCCAGACCATTCTATGCATCATCACACACCGGTGTCATCCCTGAATCCTATAGTTGTCCAAAATTTGACATAACTTCTCAGTTACGTCTTTTTTTAAAATGACATACCTTATTTTTCCATGTATAAAATACACTCCCCCCAAAAAAGTGGGTGAAAATGTCTGTGAGTCTTATACAGCGAATGTTGCCCCACCCACCCACCAGCCTTTTTTTTTTTGTCTCCACATGCCCAGTTTTCAGGCCTTTTTCGGACCTTTTCCTGGCCTGTTTTCAGGGCTTTTTTTGGCCTCGTTTTCAAGGATTTTTTTTTTTTGCCCCATTTCAAGGATTTTTTTTGCCCCATTTCAAGGATTTTTTTGGCCCATTTTCGAGGGTTTTTTTTGGCCTGTTTTCAGGGCTTTTTTTGGGAAGGGGGAAACGAATTGTTTAAGAATTGTAAAATCACCTCATGAAAACATCAAACTGAATATTATAGCTGAAGTATAAACAGTGTTTGAACTTTTTCTCCCTTTAAAATGTAACCTTAAATAATAAGAAAGGCTTTTATTTTCCTTATATATTTTCCTTATATATATTTTTTCTTTTGAACATAGAATAATTTTTAAAATAATGAATCATTTTTTTTCTTTTGCTGCTTGAGCAAAAATCCCATGATTATTTTTCCTGAAGCAGATAGTATTCTTTTCCACAGAACTCTATCACATTCTTAAGATAAATAATGAGAGGGCCTGTTTTTTTTCTTCTTCTTCTTTTGGCTGTTCCCATTAGGGTCACCACAGCGAACAATCTGTTTCCAACCTAACTCTATCCACGGCATCCTCTACTCTCGCCCCAAAGGACCTGTCTTTTCTGCCTGAATAAAAAATATGGAGTGTTTGTGAAACTGATTTGATCATTATTTTTAAAAGAAAACTGTTTATATTTAGAAGTGTCTTATATTACATTTATCTAAGGCATTACCATTTAACAAAAGCCTACAAAGAAAAAAAACTATGTTACTTGACATTCTTGTTGCAGAAAAAAAAATACAACAATCTCCCCCACACACTTCAAGGGTAATTTTTGTTGGGATGGGTGAGGTGGAGTAGGGAATAATGAATTGCATGAGAGAAAAAGACTATTGGTATATGAATGGGTCCTATCTGTTAAGCCTAAACAAAATACTTATTGATGAACAAAGCTGTGAAACTGAGAAATATAGTCACCTGAATTTTGATTTGTTTCAATAACATGAAAGGTATTGAAGAAATGAATCTTTTTCGTTTAAAAACAATTGCAATCCAGTTCTAACTCCTGGTAGAACTCGCATGCATTCATAAAGTGGAGTTTTGCCCTGGGCACCCTGCTATGGATTGTGAGGCTTTGAGAAGGGTTGCCCAGAATAGATCTGAGATATAGAGTAGAATATTGGAATATAAAAGTAAAAGTATGTAAAAATAAGGTTAGAGGATTACTATATTTTGAGAAGAAACTAAGTTAACCTAACTGGAAAACAATAACGTGACCATAATTATTTTAAATAGTGATTATGATGATGATGAAGATAATGATAAAACACTACGTTGCTAATACAAAATACTAGATAGCCAAATACTATGTAAGAAATAGTTTTCTGTATTTGACCAGATACAAAAACTGAACATAGCCTCTAAATTCATTAGAAATAGCAATGCTTGTGGTTAATGCTTATTTTAACCAAATAAGATTTAGACTTGCCTACAAAATAAGTTCTTATCCCACTTCATACACTAAGATAGTTTTGAAAAACATGCAGAGTTTTATATTCCATTCTATTCATTTATCCCATACACTCTTATCTGGGATCCAAGCTTTTAACTGAGTAAACCTGCCCAGAATTGCATTATCAATGCATTAAAGTTTCTGAACAGAGTGCGATGACTTGGTAAGGCAGTTTATGCCACCCATCTTTCTGCTCCCCCTTTCTGAAGCTCAGGTTTTCTGAAATACTCTTCAGTAACTATTCTCTCTTGAATAGTGGAGGCTGTGTTGCTGAAGCCCTGCATGACATTGCTTCCATTATTTAGGGAGGCTCAAATGGTATCAGCAAGAGGATGGCTGTGAAGGAGGGGCAGGGAAAGAGAAGATGTTTCAGTGTCTTTCTCTTTATACCTGTGAATAATGTGACAGTTTACAATATAGTCATGCAACATTTTGTTCTTTCCTTAGTAGGTTTCTTTGAATGGTTTTATTCGAATGAATGAATACTGATGCATTTAGATTCGCTTATTAGTTTAACTAGAGCTCTCCCCAGAGAGCTCAAGTCACAGGATTGCAGTGGATGTTCTCTGATAGAAAAGGAAGATGAATTGAATTTTGCCAGTTTCTTTCTCTCGTGCCATTCAAGAGAGTGCTCTGTAATTTATATGAGAGTTTGCCATTTCCCTAATTCTGTTTTGGCCTAACATAGCTAGTGCCTTCATTTGCAGAAATTGGCAAGAATTGACCGAGCTCTTCCCTTTCTCCCTGACGGATCCCATAGAAGTCTGAACTCACCCCAGTGTTTTAATTTTTATAAACCACACTGAATAATTAACAAAAGGACATTTAAGCATTAAATCAAATAAATAAAGTATGTTTAAAATTTATAGCCAAACATGTTAAAAGCTAGTTTGACATTTTATTGCTGTTCCTGCTTTTGTATTGTATCTGAGATTTCAATTCTACAATATCTATCTCTAAATCAGCATCTTTTTAAAAATAACATTCAGGGAATATTTCTAGCATGCATTAACATCCCCTTTCATTCTGTTTCTCAGGCAATGTAAAATCAATTTAAGATAAAACAGGTAAAATGGTAATAAAATACAGAGTAAATATTTTTATCAAGTGTTGCCCTAATGGGCATTCCCCTTCTGTACTACATTCAGTATATTACCCATTTAATACTACTGGGATGCTCCTATTAATTCAGATAATGAATTCTGTCAACAGCATTCCAAACAGTGCTCTGTGCTTACTTTATTAGGAATTTTAAACTTGTTTTTATATTGTTCCTGTTGTATTGTGTATTATATATATATAGTCTCTTGAGATGAGCTGAAAGGCAAAAGGGAACTAAAGTTGTTCTCTCCCTTATTTGGGTAACCAAGTATCTCCTCACAATAAAACAACTGCCTACGATGCAGGCGACCCAGGTTCAAATCCCATAAGGGTATGACCAGCTGATGATAGCAAATAAG
>JANHFJ010000318.1:7420-17687 GCA_032468195.1 Cerberus rynchops | reverse complement strand
CGCTGCTATCCTAACAGCGTTGTCTGTGATCCCCGAAGGCTACGGGCTCCTCTGAGCCCAGAATTCTCAATGAGGACCAGGCGCCGGACATGAAGGTAAGCGTGGGTCAACTTCTGGGGAAGGTTCCTGCTTTCTGTGGTCCCCCACGCCCGGAGTTAGGAAGGTGGGCGCGGAACTCAGGCGCAGAAGGAGCTGGGGTTATTAAACCTGCTGTAAGAGAAAGAGGTGAGGAAGAACCTGTGGCCATCCGATCGTCCAACGCTTCAATAGTTGGTAGAAGAAAAAACCGGATAGGAACGAAAAGGAAAAGGAGTGTTCTCAAAGCAGCCGTGGTCGGGTCAGATTTTCAGGTCAGATTTCTCATTTAATATCACAATATGGATTTCAGGCAAACCATTCTCTTGAGTTCTTTTCTTCCCTCCCTCAATGAATGCTGTGGCACTCATTGCTGAAATCATAGAAGTAAAACGTTTTGACTGATGTAAAGTGCAATAAAATACTATATATTTGTGTGTGTGTTTGCATATGTATATATGTCTGTGTATATGTGTGTGTATGTGTGTGTATGTGTATGTATGTATGTGTGTATGTAATTCTTGACTGGCAACAGTTCATTTAATGACTGTTCAAAGTTACAACAGCATTGGAAAAAGGGACATGACCATTTTTCACATTTATGACCATTGCTGCATCCCCATGGTCATATGATTTACATTTGGATGCTTGACAACTGGTTCATGTTTATGATGCTTGCAGTGTCCCAGGCTCATGGGATCATGTTTTACGACCTTCTGACAAACAAAGTCAATGGGGAAGCCAGATTCACTTAACAACCGTGTTACTAAACATCATAAAATGGAGCAAAACTCACTTAACAAATGTCTCACTTTGCAACATAAAGTCTGGGCTCAGTTGTGATCGTAAGTGGAGGACTACCTGTGTACCTGTGATAATAACACTGCTCTTTTGAGAACAATATCCAAGGCTGACAGGATGGGAAAAAGGAATTGTTCCTGTGTTCTTTCTTAGCTATGTTTTTCTCTTTCCCAAAGGTGGCCTGGACTGGGCAGGGAAGGTGGAATGTCGAACTTCCACCAGGTGAGGTTGCAGACTTGTCCCAGTTGTCCACGGGGCTTGTGGATCCAACCCCTGAAAGAAACCTCCTCTACGAGCTTTGGAAAAAAATGCACTTGTTCCGCAGCTGCAGCTATCGGATCCAGCTGGAGGGGCAGATGAACAATGCCCCAAGGATCCAGGGCATCCGATGGGTAAGTAAAAATGCTTGGTCATTGCAAACAATTGGGTCGGTCCTGTTTTATGGGAGCTATTGGCCAAATTGTCTAGGCTCTGAGGCTAGTGTGTTTGACCCTGGAGAGGAGACCACTTGGAGACTCAAGGATTGTAGTTCAAAGAAAAGCTCGATGAATATGTCTGTGCAGTCCCAAGGAGCATTTCTCCTCCCCAGAGGCAGGAATATTGGTGCTGCTAAGACAAATCATTCATTTAATATTATGCTCCTGAGTCAGAGTGACAGCGGAGTGCTGACAGGAGCGGGGCTCAGCGTGCTTTTGCTTTCAAGCAGGATGTGAAATCTCTTTACATCACCAGAATCTGAGTGTACGTTTTATTTTAGCACAAGCCTAACCAATATTCCTTGTGGTGTCCTGAGAAAGTTTACATCTTGTCCCTTAGATCTCTTCTGTTGTCAGAAGGGGGCCTGTAGTTGATTTTTTCTCCTCCTTATTTTTTAATATTGCTGTTCTTAACAGAAATGTGTTGGTGGTTTTCTGTTTGTTTCTTTTTGCTTTCTAAGAATGATGCTATTGGGTGAATAGCTAAAGTTGTCCCACGCATGGAGTCTTGTTTATCCTTTATGGTTGAAAACTTGTCCTTTCCCAAGGAGTTCAGGGTTACTTGAGTCAATCCTCAGAACATCAGACAGTGTACAGGTGGTCCTCGACTAACGGCCACAATTGAGCCCAAAGTTTTTGTTGCTAAGTGAGACATTTGGTAAGTGAGTTGTGCCCCGGCTTTTATGACTTTTTCTTGCTGCAGTTGTTAAGTGAATCACTACAGTTGTTATGTTGGTAACCTGGTTGCTAAATGAATCTGGCATCCCCATTGATTTTGCTTCCCAGAGATTTGCAGAAGAAGATCACATGATCCTGGAACAGTGTCACTTTCATAAATATGAATCCGTTCCAAGCATCTGAACTTTGATCAGGTGATCACGGGGAGGCTGCAATGATTGCAAGTGTGAAAAATGGTCATTGGTCACTTTTTTCAATGCCATTGTAACTGTTGTGGCCCGCCAGCTGCCAGTGAAGCTGGCGGCAGACACAGATAGTGAGGAGGTTGAGAAGGACCTTGGGCCAGTCCTGGAATCAGGGGAAGGCTCTGATGGGTGCTCAGCCAGGGGCATCCAGCAGTTATCAGCTGCCTTCGGAGTCGGAGATCAGTGGGGAAGAGGAACAGCTGGAGCCTGTTTCAGATGTGCGTATGCACACAGCTGTCAAGAGAAGGGAGCAACTAAGGAACAAGGGTCAACTTGGAAGTAAAGGCACAAGTGGATGCTGAATGGCCCCTCCCATAGGGAATAAATAGGAGCAAAAGGGGAGTGGTGTTGTAGGAGACAATTAGTTCGTTCATTATTGTGAAGATTTACTTATCTGAGTTCCTGCCGTACAGAGACTCCTTGCCAAGTATTTCAACTGGAAACTCAGCCTGGCAACTATCCAAGGACCAATAAGGTCTATTTTTGCAATAAAACCTTGTAAGGACTTTTCTGGATATGAATGAGAAGAATTCACAGTAGCCAAATAAAAAGGTTTTTTTCAGGACCAAAAGCCTGTTTCGTGATTCTGTTAAGCCTGGATCAGAACAGTAACTTTGAACAGTCACTAAATGAATGGTTGTAAGTTGAGGACTACCTGTATCAGAAGAAAGAAAGAGATTAGTACTGTAAATGCAAAAAGCAAGAACAAATTTGCAGAATATCCAATTCTGGCCATTGCAGTGTTAAATTGGTTTATGGCATAACTATATACATGCCAGGGGTGTCTGTCAAACCTGATCGCATGGCAGGCTGTGTTGTGACTATCGTGATGTTTTTGGCTTTCCAGACCTGCGGTGGGCGTGGCCTGTGCAGGTCGTATCCACCCCGTGGGCTGCCAATTTGACAGGCCTGCAGGGCTGCAGCACTCCATATTCTCCCCACTCCTGAAAATATTGAGCTTAACCCACGGAGATCTTTAAAAGTTGTTGTTGATGTTTAAATGTTTTATGCAACATTGAGAAAGATAATTAAATACACAATTAGAAAATAGTTATATTAACCATATTGGGTTTTATTTCAAAGTAAATCAAATCAATTTTATTTTTTTGTCCCATTAGCAGCTTTGGGTCTTCAACAAGCTGCTCTAAGGTCAAATGAAAAAAAAAATGCATGCAACTAAGTGTGATGAAATACAGCATGGCTTAATATGTGAAAACTGGATTAATGATAATTGAGCAGGAATTTGAATGTTATATGCTGGGTGGGATCATGGGAATTGTAACCATCCTGTTTGGGAAGGGTCTTTGGATACTCATCCTGTTGTTTTGGGGGATTAGTATGCTGAAATGTTATTAACATGCATTCTGTAAAATTATCCTGTCAATCTCATGGAGCATCCCCACAACGTCCATATAAGAGACATTAATTTTAATTCTTCTCTCCATAGTATATTATCGTAGCCATTCATGTATTAACACATACTGTGTACAAATTGTAAGGATATCTCACCCATGGGTAAAAAGTACATATTTGCAAGATGAAATAAGCAATCACTTGTATCTTCAAAAAGAATAAGTGCCACTTCGATTTTAGGGCTGTTTCATCTCTTTCCAAACCTTTCTGATTAAGCCATGATTTTCTTACATAAGCTTCAGAGCTTAACTGGGGATGAGATAATTATATTTCCAGTATAATAATGAGTTGGATCCAGTTGCTTATCCCTTTACACAAGATCAAGATGTAAATAGGATGGCTTCTTTCCACAGTTTTCATGTACCATATCTGGACAATGAATAAATACTCTTGTTATTGAAATTAACAGTTTGAACTAGGAGTACTCTTTCCTTCCCATTCTTTCTTTATTTAGATGACTGGAAGTATGTGGGAGGATATTTTTATAAATATTCTGCTCTAAGATCTGTGGCTTTAGGGTTAGACATGTTCAGAGATATGTGGATGACTTGGGGGAGGAACAACATTCTTTAAAGTATCCGTTCATCCTTTTTCTCCCTCCCTCCCCCTCTCTGCACGCACACATACCTATCGCAGTTGAAGTGGGAAATAATGGAGGAGAACATTTTTTGCAGCTTTTTAAAAAATTTTTTCAAAAGGCTATATATTGCATTTTGAAGTTTTCTTGAGGTGGTTTTATAACACATTGGAATCTCCAGGTAAGATTTAGAAGTCACTTTTAGTATATCCAAATGCTCGAGGAATAACAATAATTTTGCTTGGCATCAAAGAAGGAATAAAATAATAAGAGGGGTATTTCTCTGGGATGGACACTCTAGCATTGGGACCACCACTGAGAAGGTCAGCTTCTAGTTGGTCATCATCCTGGTCATCTTCAACCTGGAAGGGCACTGCGATCAAAGTTTCTGAAGATGTTTATAGGGCATGTGTTCCTTTGGATACTGTGGTTCCTAGCCATGAAGGGCATTATTTAGTACAGGGGTGTCAAACTCAATTTCATTGAGGGCCGCATCAGGGTTGTGTTTGACATTGGGGGCCAAGAGTGGACGTGACCAGGGTGAGCATGGTCAGCTCAATATCACTCATGTCGGGGATGCGTGTAGTGGCCTGAGTGCTCTGTCAGTGAAAATGGGCTCCCGAGCTCTGTTTTCAGCTGGGATGGCCTCCTGCAACCCTCTGTCAATGAAAACTGAGCTTGGGAGAGTATACATAGCCCTCCCAAGCTCTGTTTTTGCTGGCAGAGGATTGTGGGCCAGTCCTTTGCTGTTTCCAGAGTGGCCCCACAGGCCAGATCTAAGTACCCCCCAGGCCGGATCCGGCCCCTGGCCCTTGAGTTTCACACCCCTGACCTAGTATGTTAGTACTTTGAATTGGGAATGAAAACAAACAAGGAGCCAAATGATGCTGATAATATAACATGAACTGAATAAATTCAAAATGCTTGGATCTGATCAGCATTCTGCAGGAGAAATCTGGCACCTTCCCCAACTCCTGATCACAATGGAAAATTTATTTTCCTCACTGGAGACACTTCAGGTGATTAGCATCTATATGCGCACTTAACACAAGGTTTGGAAATCTTTTGCTCCATTTGTGGTTAGGACGACTCTCAGCAATCTTTGATGAGTGAGAGGATTCTCACGGTCTGGCTTGCTAGTCTGAGCTCTTGCTTTTGAACTTGTCTGTGGAAATCTATTGGTATCTTGGCATCATGATACTCGCGGCTGTTACTGGGTTCCCTTTGGTGATTTCTACCAGAAGTGGGGCAGGTAGTCTGGGCTCTGGTTGCCAGAATGAGCTGGAGAGCTTGCATAGAAAGAATATGTAAAAGGGTATCACTTGTAAGATCCCTAGATTTAGCTTTTGAATTTTCCAACTTCGATCACTGGCTTTATTCTCCATCTTTTGTCAGTGGCTGTATGTTCTTTCAGATCCCAGGCAAAGGGCAGCAATTAGACCCAGTCTCACTAACTGAATCCACACCTTGAGGGGAGCCATTGTGTGGTTTGCTTGGGGTTCACCTGTTGCCTGCATGAACTCATCCACTGTGGCTCAGTTAGTAACACCCTGATGAAAAATCATGACTTAGCAAATGTATAAATAAGGTTCCCCTTTATTTTATTGCTTCTTTCTTATCACCACAACGTTCTTTTTATTATGGATCTTTTCAGGGAAAGTTTCTTTAAAACCTTATAGTGAGGGAAAGAAAAAAAGGGTTAAAAAAAAAAGAATAAAAGGCTACCAGTTTTGGGAATGGGACCTCTTCTATCTGAAAATGGCTTGGGGAAGGGACTTCGCACTCCTGAAAAAACATGGTCTAATCCAATGTTTCTCAACTTCAGCAACTTTAGGATTTGTGGATTTCAACTCCTAGAATCTCAAGCTGACTGGGGAATTCTGGGAGTCGCAGTCCACACAATTGATAGTTGGAAACTGCTCAGCGTTGTGATTAAGCTTAAAGTAGCAGTTTGAATTCCTTGGTCATCAACAAGTAACCAATAAACAAACCAAAATAAGCCTGTCTCTTTGCTTCTAAGCAGGATGTGCAAGCACCCACGCCTGCCTGAAAGCTATTTTTTTCCAAAAATAATACCTTCCTTTTAGAATCCAAGGAGTAAAAAGATAGCCTCCATTTATTTAGGGGTGCAAAAAAAAGAAGTACTTGTTACAAGCTCAGAATAAGTGGTTTTCTTTTCTAATTATTTCCTAAGGCTAGGAAGTCCTCTGGGGTTTGAATCTTAGTCTGAACGGGGAGAAAAGAAAAAAATATATATTCCAGGAGTTGGATGTGATTTAAATTAGGGCCGAAGGACGTAAGATGGGAAAGAGAACCTCGGGCCTTTGAGTTAGAGGACTTTCTCTGACTGAAGAGCTGCACACTCCCTACCACCCCCATTTCAAGGAAAGCAGCTTCCCCAGGGAACTCCTGGCTTTTTTCTTTGGTCTAAGGAAGGGCGATACCAAGGAATAGCCAAACATAGCTAGGAAGAAAAAGACAGGCTCCTGGTTTGGCTTCCTGCCTAATTTGACCGGATTTCTGGCGACAGACGGACTCCCTGGTCTTTGCAGCCACCAGCCGGAAAAAGCAGGGTGGGGTGGAAGGGGGGAGAAAGGGGAGGTGACGGCTCCCTTCGGAAGTGGCTTGGCCTCTGTGAGTTTGAGTGGTTGCCTGGAAGAGTGGCTGTTCCACTGATCACATGTGCAGTGAACCCTGAGAGCAAGGCAGGCGTTCAAGTGGATTCCTCATGAAAAATTCCTCCGGTGCAGTCAATTTCCAATGGTTTCAGGGATTTATCTGCTCCCCACTTCGAAACAGGAAACAGTAGGAAGGTCTAATCACTGTGAAATCAAATGCAGGCAGTGCAGAAAGAGGATAAGTTTGACTTACCCCGTGGAAGAGTATAATCTTAGTTATTCTCTGCTAGAGAGTTAAGTGTGGGAGTGGCAGTGTTGCAGTAGTCTATGTGTCCAGTTGTTGTGCTTGCAGAATTCATGAGTCAGACAGAACCCATCAAGTTGAGACTTTTAAAACTATCATGGTTAAGAAAAGCCGTGGCTTGGCATGATCAGTACGTGTGCCGGTTAATCGATGCAACAGAGAACAGAACTGTAGTTGGAAGATAAGGCTGGTAGGAGGCTGTGGGGTGGCCTTTGTTTGATGCAACAGTTCCAAGAGTTTCTCCTTAAAAATTTAGCTTGATAAAATATAACATTGTGACTTTGGAAGTCGATGAGACAATGTGGAGAGAAGGCTCTACTTACATCTGTCTGGACACATCCATGGAGGCAAAAATTTGAGCTGGCCCTGCAAGATGCTGGGCAGGAGCACACTTGAAGAGCTGATGAGAGGATGGGCTCACTCTTTGTTGCTTGTCAGTGTTAATCACTACCCTGCCTCTCATCTAACTTGCTTGTAGATCATCATCAGCTGCCTTGGGGCTCCAAATAGTGAATGGTTTGGAATACTGTGTGTTGCTGTGCCAGTGCACCATGGGAGCAGGCCAACGGGGAAAGTTGATCTACTGCAGTGAAGACAAATTCTCTTTTTTTAAAAAAAAAAAACCCCACATTATTATACATTTTTATAAATCTCCTCTATGACATATTTCTCATCCTCTCCTCTGAATGATCTCTTAGAATTAAAGAGATGCCCGGCTCTTGGAGAAGAGGCATCCAGCTACCAATTTCTCAACAAGATAACCAATCAGCTGCTCAGAATTTAAACTCCAATAACTCCAAACAAAGAACCAATCATGCCACCAACTGACCACAGTGGCACACAAGACATTTATAAACTAAGGAGAATAGGACAGGAAAACCCTGCTGCTGATGTTATCTAGTCTGGTAATGAAATGTTCAGAAACTAAATTGAAACAAGCGTGGAGAGCAAACCATTGCCCAAATCTAAAAACTGAGCTACAAGTATTTTCTATTTACCTCTTTCACCAGTTTCTCAAGTTCAAGATTCACAATTTGTGCATTACGTCAAAGTGTAAAGAGAAGAAATGGCCCAGGTATTGTGAAACTCCAGGTGGTTATTAGGACAGCATAGGGATCCAGATTCAAAGAGCAACATGTGGTTTGGAGCATGCAGGGAAACGGTGTAGCCATCATCAGGAAGATTTTAAATAGCTGCTTCATTTCCTGAGCTTGTATGGCTGTCTCATACGCAATCCCAAGGAAGGCACTCTGAATCCCATTTTATCCTTCCGGATCTCTGCACTCCTCCTCCAGGTCAATTGTGCCACCCTTTTTTTTTTCTTTTTTTTTTGCACAAATGAAGATGCTGGAAATAGGAGGTTTGTGCTCCTCAACAAAAGGAATGTTATAAATATAACAAATAATACCCCCCCACTCCCATATAGAAATATCTAACTATGGTACCTGCAGAAAACTAGTATAATAGGAAATATGCTAGAGTAGGATCTACTTTGTAACTGCAGTCTAATTTTCTATATGCGGGTAACTGTTCTTGATGAAGGAGCCCATTGAGTTCCTGCTGACAATATGAGTGAGAGTGGGCAGGGCCCTACTTGGTTTGTTATTTTGAGAGGATTTATTTTGGGATGGCGGAGGGGAATAAAAGTGTTGTTTGTCTCAGGACTGCTGTGAAAGTACAGAAGGCATGAGCTGAGCTACAAGTAATACTTGGAATAGGAAAACCTTACTGTTCTGCCTCTTGAGAATTTTATATGCTTTCCTTCTGATGGATAGGACAAAAACAGGTAGCTGTGAAATATGGAACCATGGAGATGATTCCATCATAAGCTGGTGGGGGTGATTCAAGAAATTTATTTGAGCCACATTCAAGCAAACCGACCGCAAAGCATCAATTATTCTCTGCACATATTTTGTCTGCAGATATTTTCTCTGCAGTCTATCTTATTCAGAGTAACCTGGACTGTACTAGGGAAAGATGGGGAGGACAAAACACCTGTCCTGCAACCACATCAGATGATTCTGTAGATTTATTTGCAGGTGTAATTCCACATATTCACCCTGGATTCTCTGTGGTGAGTGAGATGGGTATCTTGTGTAGTAATCTGGGATTCTTCACAGAGTGGAGCCTGAAGAAACAACTGAGCTGCTCTGTAGTTCAAGATTACCAACTGTGAACTCAATCCATGCACTTTTTTGGCTCCTGGGGGCAGCCTAAACAGGGCAGAATGACTAGATTCAAGAAATAATCAACACTTCTTTGTGGATATAATGCTACCTGCCTTGAAGCAGGTTGGTGGTAAGTTCTGTCGAAGAAGCCTTCCTTAGATTTGACCTTCTTTTGCCCAGTACCCCACCTTTCTTTTTCAGGAAAAGTTATTAGGAAGTTGCTGTGGAACCGTGGAAGATTTTGGAGGAAATTAGTATCTGAATCTTTTTCAGTTAGGTTTCTGGTCCAGTCATGGGAAAGAGTCTTTACCCCTTGCTTTGGTCAATGACTTTGTCAGGGCTTAGATAGGGGGCAGGGGAGAGCGTTAGAACTATAAGTAGCATTCAATACTGTATCATTGATCATGGCATCATTCTGGACTGTCTCTATGGGTTGGGAGTGGCAGTACAATTTTATTCTGTTCCTATCTGAGTTGGGCAATCATAGTCCGTGGTGATAGAGAAGAAAGACCCAAGCCCTTGGATCGTTCTTTATAAACTTTGCAAGACTCGGTACACTCCTTTATGTTACTTTACATTTTTATGAAACATCTTAGAGAAATCACCTGCCATTTGGAGAATACTTTTAGAGAAGAGTCACCAATATACCGAAAACACCCAGCTTTTACACTGCTGCCTCAGGGCTCTATGTATGTATGTATGTCAGCGATGCCATGGAAATTTTTGAAGATACCTGGATCTGGATGAAATGAAACAAAATCCTGCCAAGCCATGGTTACTTTTTGCCTACACAGGGATGGTGCATTTTTAAAACGGTCCATCCAAAGTCCCTATCAACGGAGTACTTCTATGATACTGCTTTTGAGAGTTATTCTGGACAGGATTGCAATCTCTGATTTAGGCATCCTCTTG
>JANHFJ010000311.1:85506-97617 GCA_032468195.1 Cerberus rynchops | reverse complement strand
TTTTTCCTGTTAGAAAGTGTATGAAACTGCAGAGTGCATCTATGGTGAAGCCTGTTGGCTTCTATTTCAGTTTGTTATTTTGTATCTATAAGCTTTTAGAGAGTAGCTTTTAGTCCTTGGCTCTCTGCCAGATCAAACTGTAGGTCTGGATTTCTATAGTTTTACTAACAGAATATAGTACTTACAATCAAGAGGTATGCAAGGAAGAAAGATGAGGGTGGTTTTCCTAAAAAAAAAAAATTAATCCACCCCACCAATACCCAGCATAGCAGCAAATACAGGGAATTTTGACAACCAGATTTCAACCATGATTTCTTAGGAATAAGGCAGTGTATAGAATTTGGAACTCATTCTCACACAGCTGGCAAATATTTATTACCTTTTGAAGAGCTTTCTCATTAAAAGTCAGGTTTGAAATGAGTGCTCAAACCAAATTGTAACAGTAAAAAAAAAAAGCTGACTGGTGGTAAAGATTGTCCACCTGCAATCATAATTTGCAGTTGTATTCTACAAAATGGTTTTATATTATATTATATTCTAGTCTTTAAGTAGAATATGGGGCTGATTGTCTTAAAGCCACTTTCCAATGTTCTAGCTGCACATAGTCACACCCTCCATCTAGGTTCAGATGGAGTAGATTCTGTAAAAACCAGTAAAGGTATATAATATGGATTATTCTTGCGTATATATCATCAAACATTATACAGTGCTTTACCCTCAATATTGTATGTTCTAAGAACATATATTTAACTCAGAGTTAAAAAGGAGGATCCATATGACTTAGGACCGTGATACCATGTCGGGCAGGGAAAAGAGATAAGATTCAAATTTTATGCTTTGGATCTAACAGCATATTGTAGGTAACAGTAAAATTCCATGGGAAGAAATACACACTATGTAATTTGTAGCAGGAAAAGTAAAGAAACAAAAAAAAACCAGTCTGTTAAACTAATGTCTTTTATGTGTGGGATCACAATTCTCACAACATGCAACCAGTACAGCCTATAGCTGTGTCCCAACACATGCTGAAGATATCAGAATGGGCAATAAATATGAACTTTGCAGCTTGTAGCTTTTAGGATTGTCCTGATAAGATACAGAGCACAAATCAAGCGTACTTGTCCCTTTATTCTGGGCAGTTTCCATAGATGTGTCTCTTTTCTGAACAGACTCTGAGGGATGCATCTTGGACAATGTACCAAAAATGAAGGAATGGTAGTGCTTCAGCATTAGCAGCTCTGACCACTTTAGGCAATCTTTCTAAACTTCTGGGGCGATTCTGCCTAGCAGTGAAGAAATATTTCAGACCTCTGGGTCAGTTAGAAGTGCAGTCAGTTGGCGTTTAGATTTTACAGTGGATGGGACAAGGACTTTTATAGGTTAGAGAAGGCAACTACTAGTTTACCAGGAAAGGCTTTGGCCACCAGTGATGCACATTCCAGAAGCTTATCCAAATGATGAGGCAGTGAAGTGGGAAGAACTGGAGATTGAACCCTTGAACCTAGCACAAAGGCCATTTAATGAAAACAGCTTAAACTTACATTGGAGTTCTGCACAATATAAACCACAGAGAGGAGAGCTGCTGATCTGTAGATATTTTGGACCACATTCTCAGACTCTCTGACACTGGAGGTATTACAGTGATGCAGTTCATTGCCCATGGGGTTATTGGTGTCGTGAATCAAAACCTTTGCAGATACTTATTTCCAGACTTCCCTTGCACTAGTTGTCCATTTGTGTCTCTCCCTGCCCCATTCCCCTGGGAAATAAACTAATTGACTCCTATAGTTTTAAACACAAGTTTTTAATTAACACATGTTAATTGGGTAGAATATTTTAATCTAGAAGACATGAAATTGGGAAGGCTGACAAATGCGAATGAAACAAAATATGTAGGTAGAAAGTTTTTTCTTCAGTTTCTTTTCTCTCTTTTCATTATCTTTTGTGAGCTGCCAAGTTAATTTTTTTCTTCCAAAGCACTCAGAGTTCTTTCAAATGTTTTACTGGCTGATTATCTGTCTATCTGTTCGTCCATCCATCCATCCATCCATCCATCCATCTCATATTTGGAACTGCCCATCTCCCTCACAGAGTGTACAATATTATATTTTTTGTGTAATAAACAAAGTAAATTATGAAATAGATGGGAAACCATGCTCTAAATTATTCTAGAATTTATATTACTTAATTCAGATATTGGGGAAGGTTCAGATCAGTTATTGAAAGTGTGGATCCTTACATACCACTCACGCTAGGTGTGGTTCTCAGTTTGCAGGGGAAAAAAGTTTATTCCTTGCACAAGCAGGCCTGCTACTAACCTCTTTGATCTTTTTGTTGCAAGAGATGATTCATGACAGATAAATATATCTCTGGAGTTCATATAATTGGTTTATATTTTGGAGATATATCCTTCCCTTTAAAAAAACAACAGCACATCATAAAGAGGAAGGAAATGGTGAGGATGCAATGAGGGATCAGATGGTTCAAGGCTGTTGTCACAATCCCAGTGTGACAATGCATGTGTGGCAAGTGTGGCCAACCTCTTTTTTGGTTTATTTTATTTTAAAAAACTAGAAACAGTGTACACAAAAAAAGATGTAAGAAAGATATAAAACATATTGGAAAATAGAAAACCAATCCTTATTGAATTTTCAAGTGAACATACTCTGTTAAGGCAATTCAGATCACTAAAAAAAAGCTATAAAATAGTAAATAATTCATTAGATAAATACTGAAAGTTAATGATCGAATGAAGACATAATTCTATGTATAAAAGAAGGTAAATGTTGGATGTAGCACAAATCCATATGTATCGTTATAATCCAAGAATAGTTTTCAGTTAGGATTAAATTCTTTATCAGACTAACATGTTATTCTGAAATCAGACCAATATTCCTATTATTTAATTAACCATTCTTCCAAAGAAGGAATCAAAGATTGTTCCTCCCCAGTGGAAAAGTGGCCAACATTAATGTGTAAGTGTTAGATGAATAGCTCCTCACTGCTTAGCGTTGTCTGACAATAGTTTCATATGAAATGTTCATATTAGTACCAGGGCAAAGTCATATACCTCTGTTTTGTTTGTAATCCATTGAAACAAAAATAAATTATATCTGCATAAACTGAATCTCAGGTGACTGAGAAAACTATTTTTCTTTAGCAAGAAGGAGAAGTGAATTTGCTTTTTAGAATTCCAAATTGAGATTCAACCTAGCCAGGTTAACCATCTCTTCATTCTACCACTAGTTGGGAGTCCAAATGATTTTGTTGTTGAGGACTGGAGTGTATGCCTTAAAATACACCATCTCATGGAAGAGTTGAAAGCTCTCTGCCTCTCTCTACCTTTATAGCAAAGAAGGAATTTGAGTTCATTGTGACTGGATAGGAGAGCTCTAACATTTCTGCCTTTGGGATGCAAGACTAGGCCTCCCTTTCCTTGTTGCCAGGAGACTTAGTATTATGTGTCTTCCAGGATCCTTTTACAGGATTAATGCTGTTCCGCATTCTTGTCTGAGGGAGGATATGGAGGTTGTGCCGGATTCTGTTGAAAATCCAACCCAAGACATGCATTGTCTTCACAATCGCTTTGAAAGAGGATTAACTACATCTATTCTTTAGCGTGCTCACTTTCCCTCTCCTCTCCTCCTTTTACTTGGAAAAGAATTTTCATAATAAAGCAATCCTTAGCAGTCTTTTATAAAGTTTGCTTCTGCTATTTCAGATTTGCAGCATTTTGGCTAGCTGGCTATGTTTGAGGAACTTCTGTGTTCAATATATATATATTTTTAATGTATTTGTTCAGAAGAGAAAATAGTATCTGGAACTTTATGGCTTTATTTCAGTGCCAAAATGTTTTTAAAAAAAAAAAAAAAATCTGACCAAGCGACTTATTTTCAGCCATAATGGATGGCTGAGGATAACAGAATGTTTTCATTTGCAGCAAATAAAACATTTAGAGTCATGTGCTCTGCTCACTTTCCATTCACTCGCTATGTTTTATTACAAGAACTCCACCAAAACACCAAACTCCTGCTCTGTATTAAGCCTGTGCAAAGTTGCTGCTTTGAAAAGAACCAAGCCAGATACTTTGTTTAAAGAGAAACAAAAGATGTTTAATTTAAAAATGAAAAGTCCTTTTCTTAAGAGGATCTTTAACCAAAATGTTTCAAGTGCCAGTGTGCTGACATCTTTGTGGTTAGCAGATGAATTCTTGCTTTTTTAACCCCCTTTTAAAAAACTTAACAGCATAAATACAGACATTTCTAAACACTGAATCAATTCAATAAAAATGACCTAGAGAGCCTTCTGATTGAGGCATGGATAAATGACATAAATAAATAAAATTTTAAAAAAATCAAAACCATAGAATTCTCAAATTGTATGCTTCCAGATGGGAGATGTTAGTTCCAGGGCCCAGGAGTATGAATTTAAAAACACACATTTAGTTATTCTAATAATGCTACTGACATCAAATACATATATTTATTTGCTCCTTTATTCTTTAACTTAATGTTAGGTCTCAAAATAAAAGCAAAGTAACAACCAATTTTTGGATAGTGATTAAGATGCTGGACCACAAACTGAGAGAACGACTTCTAGGCTTCCTTTGGGCATGAAGTAAATTTGGGCCAGTCACTTTTTCTCACCCTAACTTACCTGACAGAATTGTTATAGTGGGCAAAATAGGAAGGAAAAGCATCACTGTGTGCACTAGTTGAAGCGGTACATAATAAAGGTGGGATACAAATATATATATATTTTAAATCAAGAAATTCATTGAGATGTTTTACATTCAGAAAGATTGCTTCACTGTTAATTTGGGGAAAACTGTATTTCCAGGTTGCTATCAAGTCTATCCGGAAAGATAAAATCAAGGATGAGCAGGATCTTCTCCATATCCGGAGGGAAATTGAAATCATGTCTTCTCTCAATCATCCCCATATCATTGCTGTTCATGAAGGTAAGAATTGTTTGTTTAAATTTAATTTAAATTTATCTACTTGTTTTTCAGGCCTTTCACTATTCAGAAAGGGAAGAAATGGAATTCTAGAAATTGTAGCTGTTTTTAGGACAGGGAACTAATTTTTATCTCTATAGTTCCAAAGCTGCTTAATGCAGCATTTGTAGAGTATGAACAGGTAGCTAAATCAAGATATTTTAGTAGAATGTTTTATTTATACATGCTGTACTTTGAATACACTCAATTGCCAAACTTTCTAAGCAGATTATAATTTATTGAAACAGCATTAAAGATTGACTCACCTGATCTGTGGCTTGCTAAGATTGCCATGGCCTCTTGCATTTACAAGGGTAGAAAGTTCTAAAAGAGACACTTGGCAAAAAAACTTTCTCTTTTCTTTTTACTGTTGCATATTGACACAAGCTGCAAATGTGACAGTATAAAGTATGAAAACATCTCAGGGCAATGCCCAGGAAGAGTTTAAACTGGTTTGGTCACTCTTGATTAGGAGGCCAATTATATAGTATAAAGAGGAAAAGAAATATCAAGATTTTCTCTTCAAGTAGTGCTGGCCATGTTTCCAGGTTTTACCCATAAATAAATGCTGTTCTTTGCCCTTTAAACACAAGGGAGGAGGCTCATGAGATATTCTGCTTAAAGTGCAGCTGGATAAGTGAAAAACAGCAACAGCTGAAAATTTCCCATTGCACTTTTCAGTACTGTTTGTATTTGCTCCTTGTTTTTTCTTTTCTTTCTGTTTGGGTGCGTATATACAAAACAACTTGTACATATTCTGAACGCCAGTTGATTCTTGTGATTTTGAGACTGAGAATAAAGAACTCTGAGTCTGGGTGACTTCTTTGTTCATTGTATAGGTACTATGTACAGTATCATGAAGGCATGACTAGGTGAAAGATCTTAAAGCATTGTATTGTTAAACAAGAAATAGAAAACTTAATGTTTCAAAAGTATCATTCTGATTATTGCAGGGGTATCTGAGGATGTGGTCAAGTACATCATGATGGATGGCCATGATTCTGCCATCAAAGCTTCACTCATTTTGTTAATGTATATTGCATGTGTCAGACCTAAAAACCGGGCTGAGCTTTGATCACACCATCTTAATTTTTTAACTGTATTATTGCTAGTATTGTAATCCAGGATCAAGAAAGGCAACATAAGAATTGGTAAAAGAAATAACCTGGCCCTGGTCTAAAGTTAAAACATTACTATATTCAGTGATGAAAAACAATTATATCCATGTATTGAACCCTGCAGACTAACCCTGACTCAAATTTTGTTTTAGTTACAGCTCATGATGTTTCCTAACAGAAAATTCATCGAACTGAAATCTAATTTACCTGCTACAGTACATATTGTAGCAGTTAAAACATTGTCAAACTGTTTGGCTATACATTTGCACAAATATACAAATATGCTGGTCAGGACAGGAACTAAAGTGACAGCCTTATTATTAGAAGAATTTGGCATTAAGATATCTAGAATTCTTCTTTATAATTGTTCCTAACCCTTTCTCTGTTCTTGTTTGTATAGTATTTGAAAACAGTAGCAAGATTGTCATTGTGATGGAATATGCCAGCAAGGGGGATCTTTATGATTACATTAGTGAGCGCCAGAGATTGACGGAGCAAGAAGCTCGACACTTCTTCAGGCAAGTGGTGTCGGCAATCTATTATTGTCATAAGGTTAGTGAAAATGAAAAAAATTACTAAATATTTCAGTTTATATTGTCATATCCATGTTTTACATCTAGTTACTTAAGATGGTTGAAAGCTGAAACATAATTACCCTATTTAAATACTATCACAACTATCACAATGGAATGGGAATGCATGAGTTTCCTGCAATCTATCAAAAATACAATAGGTTTTTTCTTTCAGTTTTCCCTTATAGCAGTGTAATGCTATATTAATTTCATATGGAACACATCCATGCGGACTAATTAATGTTGGCTGGTGCTCCCTTAGCCTTTTATATACATGGGCAATGTAATTGACCTTCTTTGTGATTCCTAGCTTTCATAAGAGGATGAGTTTTCTTCTTCCATTATGGAGGATGTAAAACATTAGAAGGTGAAGTCTTCCTCAAAGGGGGAAAAAAATAATTGTGTATTAAGATTCCTGTTACATAACACATCTGCCCAAACTAGTTGATTGTGGTGTTAGCTGAAATGTCCATCTGGTCCTAGGGATGCAACTGTGAGAAGCTGCATTAAGAAACACACATCTACAGTGAAAACTATACCAGCAAGTCAAAATGGTTAGGTTGAATGATTTTGGCCTGCTGGATTTTGGGTACTACTTAAAGCAGTAGGCTTTCCCAATAAGGATAGTTAGAGTAGTATGAATTTCAGGTTTGCCCTCAGGAAAATCATACTGGCATGACATTATAGTGGATTAAAAACTTGATAATGTAAGTTTTTACTTTTCCTATACTTTCAGAAGGGCACTGGGGAAACCTAGATGTGCTGTTCTATAAAGGAAATGTAGTAAACCCTACCTCCTCCCACTTTTCAATATCATCCTGTTTTGTTTGGGTGTTTAATGGGAAAGAGAAGAGATAGCAAACTTTTTCATCATTGAGAATGAACACTCTTTCTTGGAAAGAGTAACCTTGCAACAATCACATTAATTCCTTTACTTTGCCCAGAGCTTTCAAATTACATGCCAAAAATAAGTCACGGTATATTGAGAAGCACCTGGTTTCATTCATTTTGTATTCAAAGCTAATGGTACTTGAAAGTCAAGGGGAAAGCTTAATGTAACAAACTAAGGTACAATTTGGACAACCTGCTTCAAATACAGCTTGTCAGTCTGGAATTCCAGACGTTTACTGGTCTTATTTTGCAAGCTTTGTTCTTGGAAGAGAGGGAAGAAATGTAGTCTTTAGAATCTTTTCTCTATCTCAGGAAGTAATGCTGGGGGCTCTAGGAATGTTAAGAGCTATAGATGAGCGTGGGCAGTTGGTGGGAACTTACTGCATTCCTTTGCAACTAATTCCATTGTCTTAGGACACAGTTAGAAACTGATAACAACTTGCTTTTTGCAAGGAAATGTACTAGTTAGGAAATCTGCATTTTGCCACATCACCTTACTAGGGGAATTCTCAGTAGCAAAAGGAAATATGTCACCAAAGCATCCTGCAGGCATTATAGGGAGGGTTTTTCTTCATTGTGATTTCCTCTGTGTTACCTAGTAACAATTGTGCAGGCAGTTCTACTACCATTATTTCCACACAATTGCACAATCAACATATTTTTTTTTGCATAGAAAACCATAGATTTGAATGCAAGCATCTTTATTCAGGTGGTACAAAATAGTTGGAGGTTTCTGGGGATTTAGTTCTCGTGTGGGTTGTGCTGGTAAGACTGCAGGAATTCCATATTACTATTCTGCCTTCTTCTTTACTTAGTGTACATATAATGGGTCTTATCTTTCACTTACATCTCTACCTCTATCTGGCTTAGTGGCTTAGTGTTTTGCTTCATAGAAAAATAAATCTTTAAGTAAAATCCTAATATATCAGACACAGCTAGATGGGATGAACTGGGATAGCCTTCCAGCATGTCTTTGTTTCTTCTCTTAACAGGGAAAAAAATAAACAAGCTTCTGTTTTGTTCCTCCCCAACAGAATGGAATTGTTCATAGAGATCTGAAGTTAGAAAATATTCTTTTGGATGGAAATGGAAACATCAAGGTAAGTTGGAATTGGCATGAAATTGCATTTGAGCTCTTCTTTCCTATGTACTTATTGGAGAACTTAAAATATGATGAATGGCAATTTAAAATAGCAATTTTGAAATGTTTGGATAGTATCTGATGAATTCCTCACCTCTCAGTCCTCCTCCACAAATGCAGATATTTATATTGGCAGGATGGATTTTAATGGAGATGCTGGTATATTAAGCCTTCCAGTGTGAAAATGTTCTAAATCATCTTAGAATTTGCATGATGTCATTGCAGATTAGTTTAGTTTGGCAGCAAGACTGAATATTTATAGTTTGACAATGTTCCCTTATTTTGTAGAATTCAAAACATGACTAAGATTCACAAACAGTCAGCTTTAAAATTGGCTACTTTTTAGCAAGATTTCTACATTCTGTGGCTTCAAGCTTCAGGCATTGATGGTTCACTTTATTCACTGATGTCTAATAGATTTCACAGTTTCAGAAGGGAATTACGAAACTTGCTTTTTAATATCTTCAAAAAACTAAAAGTTGCTGTTATTCATGCCTTGATTATTTGTGTGTGGATTACTTGGCTCCTTTTAACAAGAAAAAGAAGATTAAAAACATCTAGTCCCCAAGAAGTTTAGCTTATCTTCTGTTCTGCTAAACAAGCAGATTGATAATGAAGAATTAAAGTACAAGGTGACTCTTGGCAAAATAGAATATAAAAAGAAAATGATGTCATTTGTTTAAGAAAAAGGAAAGGAAGACATTTGTGGGGCAGTGAAGGAGACTTGGAAACATTTTTAGATGATTCAATTGTATATCTGAGATTGATTCATTCTCTTATCACAATTAGCTAAAATGGCAAGTGGAACATTGGGTATAAAGGATTTGTAATTAAGCACAGACGGAGGGCACCTGATTATGTTAATATTGCACACACATAACTAGGGTTTCCATTGTGATTCTGTGGTTGCCATCTTGCTCATTTTGATCCTTCCCCTTTAACAAGTTGCTGGGCCTAGGCCCCAATTTATATTACCCAAACAATAAGCTGTTGTTAAACTGCAAATTTGAATATATATGCTGTACCTCTGGATGATCTGACAACACTGAATCTAGGGCCAGATAGCTTGTGTTTATGTGGACAATGCAGAAACTGAAAGGCTTTCTGTAAAAATACAGTTCTAGTTGATTTGGGGTTGGAAAGTAAACCTTGTTGTAAAGGAAGTCATTGCTATTTGTTTTCTAATAGTATTAAACAGTATTAATCTGAGATTCTTCTTCCTCATCATAGATTGCAGACTTTGGCCTTTCCAATGTTTTCCAACAAGATAGGCTTCTTCAAACCTTCTGTGGCAGTCCCCTCTATGCATCTCCTGAGATAGTTAATGGAAGGCCTTACAAAGGACCTGAGGTAAGAGAACTGATAAAATAAAATTTCCCTAGTACTGGAGAAGCATTTGAACAATTAAGAGTATTCAGGCTGCAAAACACATAGCAGAAATTCCTGGCTTTCCCCACTGAATACTTAATTGTTGCAAGATTATGCAACTGGTCATGCATATTGCATTTAATAAACCCATTGGGTGCTTAAGAGCAAACTGATGGCCAGAAATTACTGTGCAGTTTATAGCCAAGGTGCACTCTGAGATAATGACATTGTTGTTTTATTGGCAATGATCAGGCCAAGATGTTTTTATTTGCACTTCTGATGGTAATAGCGGTTGCCAACATAAAGATCAAGAAAGAGTTTTATTCCTTGGGTAGACTGATTGCAAGTTAACAGTTGGCTTTTATATCTGCAGGTTGACAGCTGGTCTCTTGGTGTTCTTCTCTATATTTTGATCCATGGCACAATGCCATTTGATAGCCATGATTACAAGACACTAGTAAAACAGATTACAAGAGGAGATTACAAAGAACCAACCAAACTTTCAGGTAAATTGAAACCGGATGAAGGGTTTTCTGCCTAGGAAATAATTTCACTCTATTTTATTAATCACTCACCACTTTGAGCACTGTTTTTATTGCAGTAATGATTTTTTTCAAGGTTTACATTTACATGTGATTCCAGGAAGAACTGAAAATGATATTAAAATAACGGCAGACAAAGCTTTATGATTCAAAAAGCCCAAGGATTAAGTGTAATAAAAGGAGGAAATAGATTGGCCGTACTTCATTTCAAACTCTATTACCAAGCCAGCTGCTTAACTTGGATTACAGATTAGTTTATGTCATTTTATGGCTGGATTGCTTCTGTGGAAGGGGTAGCTCTTCTTATGCTTTGCATAAATAACATTCTAGAGGAATTACAAAAACAAAATACTTGACTGAATTTGAAAGAAACAAAACTTAAAACATTCATTGGGGCTTATTTGCACTGCTAGTGAAAATACAGTATAATTGAATGGGTACAGAACTAAATAGAATAACTGACATGCTGCTACATGGATCACAGTGGCAGATAAATACTAAATTCACTAGGAATATTACATTTAGTGAAAATTAGCACAAGATATATTGATGCTGTAGTACTGATTGTTAAAATAGTTAATTCACTTTCTAAAAATTATTGTAAATGCAATAATCAGGTCAGACAGTCTTTCATATTTGAGGCCAACACTGTAAAAACCAAAAGTTCTAGAAGTTGATTTTATGTACACTAAAAAAAATGTAACGTTTGAAATCACTTTCCAATCATTTATTTCTTTGCTAAACATTAGCAAACCATATAGTCCCACAAAATATATTAAGTTGGCTTACAACAACTGCCAGGATATTTTATGCTTTCCATTGGAAATCAAGTGTAATTTCTTCCATAGAACTGGAAATGTTATGGCAAATTAAGTAGTAGGAATAGGCATTAGGTTAAAAAATAATCTCATATTTGGGAAACTGATATTTCTGAATTGTAATTCTGTATATAGGCTTGTATAACATCCAGAGTGAGTTTCTCTTAACAAAGGCTTTAATATCTAAGTTTTACTTTGATGAATAAGGGGAGAGACAAAAAAATCTTTGAATTCTTTTTTTTACTTATAATTACCGATTGTGCAAACTGATTATCACTTTTTCTTAAACTACAACAAATGATCTCTTCTTCCCATGTCCTATCTCTTATCTAGAAACAAGTCCTTAAACCTCACCATTTAGTTGTGATCAGTAAAAGTTGATTAAAGGTTACCAGAGATAACATATCTATTTTAGCCTTGATCAAACAAATCAAGATTATATTCCTTTTACTTTTAATAATCTTGATTTTAGTCCCTTCAAATTATATTCTAGAACTTGTTTTGTTTCCATTTTTTATTCCTTTTAACAAAATTCTTCAAAGCTTTAGCAAGCTTCCTTTGAAAATATATAATTCCACCATAATCATCAGCTCTGCTTTAGCTCAGAGCAGTTTATGATTTGCCATTTCCTCTAGGAAAAATATTACACAGTAAATTAACAGTAA
>JANHFJ010000299.1:235724-252542 GCA_032468195.1 Cerberus rynchops | reverse complement strand
AGCAGTGATCATCCAGAACACTCCCAGTTTCTTATGTGGTCCCTTGGGGAAAATTGCCCACCCGTTATAGATGTATTTTTATATATTACCATTTTAATTGTATTCCATTCAAAACATAATATTCAAGTTCCAAATCATGCATATCTGGATTCCTATTATTTTTACATTGTTTTATGACACCATTTCATTTTAATATCACTATTTAAAGCCAACTTTTCAGTACCTTGTTTTAGAGAGTTTCAATTTAATTAGTAATTCATTACACGATTTTTAGTTTGTTTCAAGCATGTTTAAATTTGGCTTATCTAAAATATCTCTTGTTTTAATTATTGTATAGAAACATTTCTTTTTTATTTAATTTCCTTAGAACTGTTCTATAGAAGAAATTAAAAGGCTTTGTCTTGAACAATTGGACCTTATGTCTGAAAAGAAGTTACTGAAAATTCTTGAAGGTAAATATCATATATATTAAACTGACATTTGGATTGCCTATTCTAAAATTTGAGAGTAGATGAGGACAGCATTGTTTCAATAAAGAACATTATAAATATGTTTGTAGTAAAAAACTATGTGTTTACTAAGATGTAACTTTTACTGAATTCAGCAGTAAAAGATCTTTATTTGCAGATCATATATATGGTGTGGAAATATACATATATGATTAATACCTATGTGTCTTTCTAGACATCAATTATAGTTACTAAAATCAGAATTTAAATATCTGAATTAGAGACGACAAGAGTTGAAGCCCTCTATTTTATGTGGTGCTATTAGATTAATTATTGAGTTTCAGACAACGGACTAATTCATACCAAGAGGAATCAGTAGCCTTTGCTTTAAGTATGCAAAATAAATATGCTTTGCTTAGAATTGCAAAGTTTGATCATTTTGATTCTATGTATATCTAGATACATTTGCATCACCTTGAAAAAAAAAGAAACAGCTTTAGTTTCTGTCAACTCATATATAGGATCATATAGGCTTCCTTTCCTGCAGAAGAACAACAAAAAGATTTAGGAGGAACCAGAAGAGATTTGGAAACTAATAGTACTGCAAAGTAGAATGCAGCATTTAGGAAAGAGATGAGAAAGAAGTGACTGCTACTGTTGGGTTATTTTTAGCTTTTGATCTCACTTAGGGCTCCCCCAAGCACTTTACATGTGAGCCATGGAAAGAGTGAGGCTGAAAGGCATAGGCAGCTGATGGAGCAGAAAAGTTTTTTTGGGAATAACTGTCTATTATTGGGTCTATTTAGTAATAGTATTTAGTAAAGAAGCTATTTTAAACATTGAGTTAACTTCCAATTTAAACCTCTTTCCTAAATCAGGTGATACATATTGGCTCATGTCACATTCCCAGTTCAGCTGGGAACAAGAGTAGAGTCTAGGACAACTCGGTGTGACCAACTCGCCATGGACAACTCACTGCAGCCAATTCGATGCAGCCAACCCACTATGGCCAATCCGTGGCAGGACGACTTGTTGTGGCCAACTCACCCTGGTCCAACTTCCTGCAGGACAATTCAACAATTCAATTTAAGTATTTAAAATAAATAGAAATTTTATTTCTATTTTTTCTATTTCTATTTCTATTTTAATATTTGACATTCATTCATCCTGTCCCTCCTTTTGCATCCATTCTTTAATGATTCTATTCCACCATTTCTTCAATATTAATGTAATTCTTGTACCCCAGCAAGTTGTCCTGTGGCAAGTTGGCCATGGGGAGTTGGCCATGTCGAGTTGCCCACACCAAGTTGCCCTAGACCCTACTGTTGTTCCCAGCTGAACTAGGACTGACAAGAGCCAATATGTACTGTATCATCTGATTTAGGAAAGAGATTTGAACTGGAAGTAACTCGGTGTTTGAAATAACTTCTTTACTTGACCAAGTTGCCAGAACCTTTGCCTCATTTTCTAAGACTGATTACTTGGACCTGTAACATGGTTTGTATACTAATCCTGTTCTTTTCTGCTGAGTTATTTTGCTGCTTGCTGACTCTGAAGATGATAAATTCTGTCACTGCTTCATTATTTTTCTTGCTTGGCTATATGAAAAACCTAGCAAATCCTATCTGCCTGCCAAAAAGCTCAGTCATCCTGTATAGGAGTTTAGCACTTTGGGTAGAAGGAACAAATGTCACGTAGCAAGGGATATAAATGAAATTAGAGAAATGGAAGCCAGGAGCCAATGTTTTTCTGTCACTGTTACTGTAATAGTCTTTCTGAGGTTTTCTCCATATTTGTAACAATCCGGAAACTAAATAAAATGGAACTCTTCTGAAGAATGGTTGGTAAACAGTTCACTATTGCCATTTTTAATTTATCTTCAAGTTATTTAAGTTGATTAATTATGTTATTTCAGTATTGATTTTGTTATTAGTTTATTCATTTTTATGATTATTATTTTAATTGTGTATTTTTAAATTAATAATTAGTTATTTTTTATTTATTTTATCTTTAATGTATGTTTGGGAAACTGCCATGGGTCTCTTGATTTGGTGAAATGGTAGTAGAACAATTTATACTATATTGTACAAAAGTAGAATGAATGAACTATCAAATAAGTTACAGAAATTTTTAAAGATGAGCATTGCCTGTCCTATGAGCTAAACCTCTACTTTAGCTATTTTAGCAGTGTTTATTTCCCCATGAAGGCTCTCCATGTTTATAGAGTTTAATCTCCAGAATCATCTGGACAGCTTAGTCATTGGGAGTTGAAATTCATGCATCTGAAGGGCAAGAACCTGTTGCTAACTGAGACATTTGTTAAGGGAATTTTGCTCCATTTTATGACCTTTCTTACCACAGGTTACCAAAGGTTAAGTGAATCACTGCAGTTGTTAAGTTAGTAGCATGGTTATTAAGTGAATCTGGCTTCCCCATTGACTTAGCTTGTCAGAAGGTCACAAAAGGTGATCACATAACCCCGGGATATTGCAATAGTCATAAATATGAGTCCGTTTCCTAGCATCTGAATTTTGATAATGAGGCAATCGATATGCCACAGTGGTCATTGTGAAAAATGGTCATAAGTCACTTTTTCAGTGCCATTGTAAACTTTGAATGGTCAGTAAATGAACTGTTGTAAATCAAGAACTAGTGTTATGATTGGCTTTAGATCTTGTAAAATCACATGGACCTTGTGAACTGAATGTTTTTAAGGATTTTTTTTTTTTTTTTTTTTGTTGCTCTTATACTATGCGAGATCAGGCAATGGCATCCATCACTCCAAAAGTTACTTTGTTCTATCAAACTAAAAGAACCCATTTTCTGTATTGGATTAGAAATAATCTGTCTAGCCAGTATCAGTTGCTTTGATGTGGACATTTCATAGGCAGTTTAGTCTAACCTTCAAACTGCTTTGGTAATGAGCAAAACATGATGGTCTACCTTAGAAATAGATCCATCTAACTTTTTTTAAAATGCTTGGGGGATTTTATTTATTTATTCATTTGATTTCTATAACTGCCCATCTAATTTAGACATCTTAGACTAAAACTGCTTAGGAGTGCTATCTAGCAGTCCTAACCCATATTCTGGAATGTAGGACATCATTTCAGTGATGACCATACAGTCACGACTATTTAAATTAATCATTTTTAAAAAATGACATCACAACTTAAATATCTTACTCAGGCAATTATTTGATTTACTATATTTCACTATTTCCCCTCTGCTCAGTGGTGGAATTCAATTTTTTTACTACTGGTTCTGTGGGTATGGCTTGGTGGGCGTGGCTGGGGGGGTCATGTGACTGGGTGGGCAGTTTCTGTAAGCAGGGCAATAAAGATTAGGCTAGAAACAACACCAGGATGTTTCTTTCCTGCCTTCCTTACAGGATTAACCCTGTAAAGTGGAAAAAAATAAAAGGATATTTCTTCTAACAATGGTTCTCTGAACTGCTTTACTACCGATTCTAACGAACCTGCTAGAACCGGCTGAATTTCACCTCTGTCTCTGCTCCTTTCAACTACAGGACATACATGCATCTAGCCAGTTGTTTTTCAAATCTCTTTTGTTCTCTTATAAGTCCCCAAGCAATTAAACTCCTTTAAAAGTAAAAGCTGAGATTATTCTATGAAGTCACTCACTTTGAGAAGCACAGACTGCAATTATGTGCAGATATATTTTTTTATCCCTTCCCCTAGCGATTTTTCCTAATTCTACTATATTAAAAATTAATATAATCTTCAATGATGCAGCACCGTTTTTTATTTAGGAAGTAATACAAAATATATACATAAAAGAACAGACTGGGAGCATATGAGCATGGAACGTATTTATTCTCTTCGACAAAATAAAAGTGATAATATTAAGCTCAATCATTTACAGGAAAAGGAGCATAAATATTACATAGGCTGTAAAGATAACTGGCTGGCAAGATGTCATTCCTCCAATTATTGAGTCCATTGTTCTGCCAACATGATCCCCTTTGACAGGTAAATGGATCGCTTTCATGGCACCTCCACTTATGGAAAAACGTTATCCTGGAAATTTGGGAGGGAGGGGAAACGAAACTAATGCATTTTAATTTCTCTCTTGTTACTGAAACTCATTCAAAATCTATTGTTTTCTTTTCTTTCTCTAGTATTCCTGATTTCTCTAATATTCTAGTATTTTGCATTTCTTCAATGTTCCGAAGATGCAACATGTTTTCTTCTGAAACTGACAAGAGATGCTGGTATTATTAACCAATTCATTCTGCCTTCAGGAAATACTGAAGTGGTACTAGACATGATAGACCGAAGTCCTCGATTTACAACACTTTGCTTAGTGACCGTTCAAAGTAGCAGCAGCACTGAAAAAAAGTGATTTGTGGTCATTTTTCACACTTACAACCATTGCAGGATCCTCATGATCAAAATTCAGACGCTTGGCAACTGGCTCAATATTTATGACAATTGCAATGTCCCAGGATGAGGGACAAGCAAAGTCAATGGTCAGCACTGAAGTCCTAAAATGAGTTCAGTCAGGCCACCTTAAGGGTGGACAGCCAGATTCACTTAACAACTGTATTACTAACTTAATGACTGTAGTGATTTACTTAACAACTGTGACAAGAAAAGTCATAAAATGGACGCAAAACTCATTTAACAAATGTTTCATTGACAAAAATTTGGGGCTCAATTGTGGTCAAGAAGTCAAGAACTACCTGTATCATTTAAAGTACAGAAACCACTAAATGCACTCTGTTTCTTCTCTTCTTTGTAATAAATTTTATAATTAAAATATACATTAGGAATTTGTATCATTCTTTTAACCATAATCATAACAAAGTTGAAAAACACAATTAAAGATGAAATGTAAAAACACACATTAAAGATGAAATGTAAAAGCTCTCTTAAGTCAATCTCTAGGATGCTGTTTGCTTTCTAGCACACCTGAGATCTCCTGGTGATTGCTCATCCAAGTCCTGATCAGGTCAGACCCTTGCTTAACTTTTCTCAAATTACTAAAGGTCAGCTGGCGACAGCTACATGCTGTGACATGAGGAAGAAAAGAGTATATTTGCAATTCTCATTTTTCTATTGACAGGACTATATTTTGGCTTCTAATAGAAAGTGCACCTGGAGAAGAAAGGTGATCTCAGCAAGAGCATCACAGTTTCCCAGGGAGGAGGCAGCACATTCCAGAGAGAAGTCCAAAGGAAGAGATAGCATAGTCCTGTACTACATGGAAGGGAGGAAGAAGTTCTGGATAGCCACAATACCCAGTACCTAGAAGTTTAGGTAGTTATAGCTTTAATCTGGCAGGATTCTGTCTATAAGCAAATAAAAAATTGAACTTGATTGGATTTCACTGTGTCGTCTTTGGGCTTGGTCCTGACAACATTCTTCTGTAATGAAGAATCACTCTTGTGATGTATCTTTAGGAGAAACCGAATATTGGAAACTGGTTCTTCTGTATGTAGGAGACTGACTTCTACAGTTATCTGAAAAAAACTTGTTTTTATTTGCAGCTGACTTTCCAGGTTCACTAAGGGGAGAAGATGGAACGCTTCCTTAATCCTTCTGTAGGAGATGATAATGTATTTAAATCAATATTCTCATGGATGCCAAACAAAGACTATTTCAAAAAGAATTGCTTGGCTTTATTTATAACTAACCAAATCTTCTGTGTCCCCTATTCTGACAGATAATAAGGCAAGATTCGCCTTTTGTTAAATTATAGCCAAAGAAAGCCATAGGAAAGCGTAATTTATTTATAACCCAAGCAATAGAATATTCCAATAAAACTATTACAACATCCCCATATAACTATTAAGAATCCAACAATGGTATCTGAATTGGCTCTGAATGTTGGAAGTGGGTAGCACTATGATTAGCTGGTACTTTTCCTTCCTCCAGGGCCAGTTCTGTTTTATTCTGAATCAAGAGGCTGGACGCGTTGTCAGTGAAATCAGCTCTTTATTTACAGGCACAAGCACTCAACAAGAACAGGGAAACAGGCAATTTGACAGCTCTTTATACTATTTACAAACGCGCGCTTTAACCAATCAGAGAGTAGGATTCTCCCGCTCTCTGATTATTCGCGCCCAGACTTGGTGTCTCCTTATTACCTTATATGGTACAGAACAGGGGGAAATGAAAACAATGATGGCTAAGGAAAGGTAGGAACTGGGAAGATTAAGTCAGGACCCAGGTTCTGTAAATGAGGGCTTAAAAGACTTTCTCCAGATTGTGAACACACTTATCCAAAGTGGTTCAGAAAAACTTCCAAAGCACAATGTATTTATTCTGAATTTGAAACAAACACATGATCTATTTCATGCATACTAGTAAAGGAAATCTAAAAATGTAGACTAACTGTGAATTTTAATCACATCCAGGGATTAGATTCTTTCTTGTAGGCGTATGTTTCATGAAAATCTCAGAGGGCAATTAACAAACTTAAATAAATAACCTGTCGTTTTGTGCAGCAAGAAAATCATGTCTGTCTGAACAAGACTATTTTTTCTGCTTATTTCATGTTATACTTGATATCTGCACAGAGAGGTAATTTCTTTAATATTAGACAATTAGTGATTATTTCAGTGTTCCTTTCTAAATTTGTCATAACATTTCTCCAGACAAGATAAATGCCGTTGCTAAGATTAAAGTGCATGTCTTTACAAATAGGCAACATATCTTTGAAACCACTAATTATAATAAACATACCATATAAGAAATATCGGGTAGCCTCATCTCATATATCAACTGTAAATAAACATTGCAAGCTTTACACCTTACTGCAATAGTTAAGGCAAAGTTGAGTAAAATATGGCTTTCCAGATGCAGTTGCACTCCAATTTCCATCAAACTTAATTAGCATGGAGAATAGTCATAAATGATAAGAGATTTGCCCTACATTACTGGAAAGCAAGATTCCTTCTCAAGATTCTTCCTCTTTCCTGTATAATGGTAAAGAGACATTTGTTTTTCCAAGTTCTTCATTTTAGTTGAGCCATCATTCTAAATTAGTGAATAACATTTAGAATTCCTTATAAGCCAACAGCTTAAAATGTTTTAAGATTGGGTTAGTACATCAAGTTTTAATATTCTTCAAATATTTTGAAGAAGCTTGGTTGAAATTAGAGCTTAGAAATCCCTGCCATGCAGAGACTGAGTGACTGATCAACAATTATACAGCTAGGAAGTTCAACTGGTTTCCTAGTTTAATCCTTCTCCTGAAATTTTATTCACTGATTCTGGGTCTGAGACAATAGAGAATAAGTCCTCCTTCTATGTATCAGACAGCTATTATATTTCTGCTGAGTCCTCTTTCTATAGGCTCAACATTATTATTTCCTTTTATTCAGTCATGTCTGATTCTTGGACACTTCCTAGATACGTCTGTGTGACAAAGATTTTCAGAAGTGATTTGTCATTGCCATTTTCCTAGGACTAAGAGAAAGTGATTAGCCCAAAGTCACCCATGCAGGCTTCATGCCTCAGGTGGGACCTAAACTCACAATCTCCTAGTTTCTAGCCTGATGACTAAGCCACAACACAACCAGATCCTTTCACCCTGCCTTGTAGGGTTTGGTTTCCAGATTTTTACCATGCAGGTAAGTCAACTTCTGAATTAATTTGAATCTATCACTGTCCTCTTTGAACTGTGATACTCATAAATGACTTTAAGGGGCAAACTCAACCGTAATAAATGGGCAAAAGATGGTGATAGAGAAAAATTGGATGTGTTTGCATAAAAAGACTAAAATCTGTTGGAGATCTAATATGGATAACGCTTCTTTAAAACAATGTTTTTATAATATCCTCTACCTACTAAGTTTGGGGAGAAAATGGATTGCGTAAATATGACAAAATGTAAAATTTTCAGAGGATAATATTCTATTGAATTACATACTTATTACATAGATTTGACAACTCGACAATATAAATGGATTCTACATGCCCTTACTATGGCCAAAAGAATTATACTACATCATTGGAAGGATATATATATATAACCCCATTTGCTCAATGAATTGAAAACCTCTGATTGCATTGCCATCTATGAGTGGATCTGCCTATAGACTAGATATTGTATGGACAAGTATAACAGAATATGGGACTGATACAGAATACAGTATTAATACAGAACACAGTAGGTTAAAAAAGAATAACAGTTATATATGAGTATTGGAACTATTATCTCTTATAATGATATATTGTTTAAAAAGAAACATTTTATGTGTTGTTTTCCTTCTTGAGAAAGTGTGATTTGTATTGTAATTTTCTTCATACTTTTTTCTTTTACAATTTAAAAATTTAAAAATAATAAAGTAGATGAAATTAAATTACTTGGTGATGTTGAATATCTACATTGCAAATGAAATGCTATGCACATTAATCCTTAAAACTCACAATACACCTGAGAATCTCAGTAAGAAAAACTGATCTTTCTCTACTCTCCAATTATTTTTTCTCACATCTCTTTTTCTATTACTTTTTAAAGCAAACAAAAATAACAAGGAATAAGCATGGTGCACATATGCTTTAATACATAATCTCAATGTATTCCAATGTATTTTGAGGGGGGAAATAAGGGTAATAGACTAGAAAAGATATGTTGTTTCTCTGAAAACATTGTGAATCCTCAGTTAGTTGGAATTGAGAGTTTGCAATAAAGTGTACTGTATGTGCAATATAGATTTTCATTTCTTGACCTATTGCATCCTTTTTTCTACACAAAATAGATTAATCTTTGTTTTATAGTATGAGAGCATTAAAATTTGAGATACATTTTCACTCTTATAAATCCATGTAAATAAATAGCATTATCTTAATATAAAATTAGATATGAGCATGAAACTCTAAATTGGGATTGAGTTTAAAGAAATATGTGTAGGGGTTTTTTTCAGCTCAAAATCTTCATCTGCATTTGAGTTAATTAAAGCAATGTCCTTTGATTTACCAAGCCAAAATTCCACAATTTAGTATTCAATGTATTAATATAGTGTTTCACATTGGATTTTTTTCAATTATTTAAGTATATAAATACATTTCTTTCATTGGATTAAATAGATTTAATAATGTACTCCTATTCTTTACATAAACATTCAATTCATGATTGTACGTTGTTCAAAGCTTTTTTTAAAATAGAAATGTATTATATGTACTGAATTACTTCCAGACAAAGAGGTAGAACTATAGATAGATCCAACATTTGTAACTCTTTCATAAAAAAGTTTATCATTTTGTCCCATACACTGAGACATACATTACAGAAATTTAGCACACATCTGAATAGTGTCAAGAGATATTTTCTACTTAGATTAACCAATTTAGACAGAAACTTTGGTTTTGTCTCAATTATCAACAGTGTAATCCTCAATTGAATTCCACTTTCAGGATTTACCATCCATCATTCTTTCTAAAGTCTCCCTTGCTGAGATAAAGCTGCCAGCATGCCCAAACGTTTGGAGTATACTATTTCTTTTTTTAAAGTGAATTGATGCTGAGAATTACAATGAACTCTTTGGAGCTTTAAATCTGTCTTTCATGGTGATAAATCCTTCACATATCTTTAGCAAATAGAAGGAAGAGGAATCTAAAAATTGCATAAAAACATAATGGCTCCTTTAAATTTTGCTTCTTTCCACACAGTAAGAATGTAGAACTCTGTCCTGAAATGGAACAATAGTGACTATTATGCTGAAATCTGATACTCTGACAAGTTAAAGTACTGTCTTGTAAAATCAAAATCCCTAGACATATCAAAAGTACTTTCACTCAACAAAGATTAGCTGAAATAAAGGGGTGTGTGTGTGTGTGTGTGTGTGTGTGTGTGCTTGTGTGTATGAGCATATGACTTAAACATATTACGAGATCAAGACAAAATGCTTATTTTTATACCTAATTAATCTTTTTAAAGAGGCCAAATAAATATAGACATTGAAAGTGTTAACTCAAAATAAAAGATCCTTAAGCTCCTAGAGAAAAGTTCCATAAAGATGGGCTCTAGCACGAGACCCAAATACTAGTTCCAGTGACCGACCCAGATTGGATCCTGTAACATTATCATGGGACTCTTGTATTCACCTTCATCCACCAAAAGAACTTAACTTACATTTCTTTGTCAAAGTAAAAAAAAAAAAATCAGAAGTACATTGATGGTGCTTCATGAAGAGTTGTGTGAATTGAACTTAAGTTTTACAAGATTTGCATTTCTGCCAACATTTTTCTGATAAAAAGTCTGCATATGTGATAACTTTCTTTTTGCTTTATCAGCATAGCAAAATCCTGAAACTTAAAAATAACAAAGATAGCTCTGACTTCTGACCAAAGGATCATATTACTCTAATATTCCTGTAAAATCCATAAAGTAAATGTTTGCAGCACTATGTAATTTCACATATTTTTTTAAGAAAAAATATGTGAAATCTACTACATTTTTAGGTGGCTCAGTGGCTAGGATGCTGAGCTTGTTGATCAGAAAGGTAGGAACTTCGGCAGTTTGAATCCCTAGTGCCGCGTAATGGAGTGCACTCCCGTTACTTGTCCCAGCTTCTGCCAACCTAGCAGTTCAAAAGCATGTAAAAATGGTGGGAAGGTAAACAGTGCTCCATGTGCTTTTGGAATTTAGTCATGCCAGACACATGACCATGGAATCATCATCAGACAGCGCTGGCTCTTCGGCTTAAAAACAGTATCTATTTATAAACAGTTTCTATTTATAAACAGTTTCTGTTTCTAGAGTTGGGAATGACTAGCACATATGTGTGGAGGGAACCTTTACCTTTACCTTACTACATTGTTGTGTTCTGGCCATAATCACAAACTACTTATTCATAACATTTTGAAAGATTTCTCCTAGGCTGATGTTTCTCTTTTTGTCTTTACCTAATGAAAATATATAAAGCAAGCAAATGTTATGCTCTCTTCTATGAATCAGAAGATATTTTATAAAAAAAATCTTGTTATTATTTGCAAAGTGAACATTACAGGGAATCCATTTCTTGTTTTCTTGTTCAGGCACACAACTACATAAAATAAATTTCATCTGGTATTCTACATTTTGATGAAACCAGAAGAACATCTGACTTGGTTATCTAACAAGTGTGCAAGGAATCAGTTTTCGATCTCTAAGAACTATTACTATGTGCATGTATAGGGATGCACATATGTGTGCCTGTGAATTTGTTTCTTCTCTTTTGAGTTTGTAGTTTTAACTAGGGGAAAAAAGCGCCTTTAAATCTTCGCAAGTTACATTTCATTCAAAAGCTATAGAACCCATACAAGTAGAGGTTACTGTTGCTAGCTTTTGGAGCATGAGAAAAATAAAGAAGGAATGTGAATTGCAGGAAAAGTTTATTCCAGTTTTATCGAAATTAAGCCTGTTCAAACTTGAATTTTTAGTATATGTGAAAAAGCAGCTTTCTTGTAGCTGTTCTTACAATATCAAGATATACACCTGACTGGAAAAGGTTATGTCTGTCACATATCTATTTTGTTTTCATTCTTTCCTGAAGAATGTTATAACAACTAAAAGAAGGTATAATCTTCTATAATTTTAGAGATCAGATTTCCTGATAGAGAGCTTGGATTCCATCTTCTCTTATTCTCACTGCTGAAAAATGAATAAAATGCTTTGTGCATGCGAGTATAAGGCTTACATTTATTTTTCTGTCAAGAATGATACACCAAATGTTATTCAACATTCTTTTAGCAAAGAATAAAAAAATATCAATAGACATACTCCCTTTAAAAAGAGGGAAAAAAACATATCAATAAAATGCAAAGTTTTCAGTTTGGGAAACAATGCAGAAAGCACTTTATTGAGTACTGGAAGGCAAATCTTATGATTTGCATTAATCTTTAATATTGACTCATGGAATATCCTGAGATTTAGATGAATGAAGTGTCCTTTCAGACACATTGCATATAAGAATGCCTAGATCTATGTAAATCAGAGTTGCTTTATAGTTCATACTGAAAGGCAGATTTCTCCCATTTATATAGAATATCATATGACTTCAACTTTCATATATATTAATTAAATGTAGTTGGTAAGTGTCTTTAAGCAATGGAATATGTTGTCCCTTTATTGGTTAGAGGAGTTGACTACAGTAATTTCCTAGTCCAACATCTTTATCACTACAATGCAATCAATTAATATTTCACCCTTTAAATATGATATAGTACAAGTTTGTAGAAGATTTTTGGAATTCTACCTTGGATTAATTCAGAACCACTAGTATGGATCTGATTTTGCATCAGCTTACCATCTCTAAAAGTCAATGATGACAGTAATTGCTTTTAAAACTGAAAAGCTTCAAAAGAGTGTTTGAATGAAGTGTTCCATTCCAGTGGTGTGTTCACTTCTAAAATAACCATCTAGTCTCCTTTGGAGCCCTGATCACACAGAGATAATGCCAGGAGAAAAGACTGAGAGAAGACTTCTCCAACAGCACTAGGTTGAGATGATTTTAGGTCTCTCTGTCAAGGTAAACCAGAACAGAGCAAACCAGATTGCCATTATATAAACAAACCTGTTTATCACTTTGTGTAAACCTAATTGTTTTCTTATGTCTCTAGATGCACTCATAAAACTGTCTCAATTTCTTGTCTGATAAAACATTGCTAAAAATAAGAACCAACCAATACACATACAATATCTATCTCTTTCACACACACACACACACACACACACACACACACACACACACACACACACACTTTCCGTTTCTGAAATTCTGTAGGCTTTTTAAATAAGCATCTCTTATCCTGTTTATTGTTTTCATCATAATGAGCCAAATATCATAGAATGGAAATATTCTTATAAAATGATAAATCCTAAGATCTTTTGTCTGAAATTTGGCACCTGAATTTCCACATGGAAACATCAGTTCAAATCATGCACTATTTAGAAATGATGGTATTGTGACTCTATTTTGTTTCTCATCACCATAGAATCAGCAGCTTTTAATCATTAAAACTTTCCTGCTGGAGTTACAGCAGTATTTGACTATTCTCCATTTTTCATTAAAGCTTTTATATGTATGTAAAGATTTGAGAATTTAACAAGCTAATTATAACTCTTGACAAAAACACTGCTTCACTGATTCTATAGTCTCTCTGGTGTAAAAGCCTACTTTTTGTAGAACAGCAACACTAATTGTTTTTATTATCTTAATAATCTTAACATTTCCTTATCTAATAACTGTTAACTTAATGTGTTCCTATAAAGCAGATTTAAATTACTACATTCACTGTTGATTTCAAGTTTCTGTGCACTGTATTAATTATCTAGAAATGTGTCTAAGATTTCCTGCAGCAGGTTTGCAGCTTCCTTAATATCTTCCTTGCAGACACTTTAAACACACTGTAGCAATTTTAAAATTCATCATCCCTATAATTTATACAAACCTGTAATTGATACTTATAAGCACTGTGCATACCAAAAAAAGAAAAGAACAAATGGAAGAAGACCAAAAAATAAAAATAAAAAACCCTTAGCTGCTATCAGTGTACCTTACAAATCTTTAATTTGAGAATATAAACACAGCGATGTTAAGAAAAATGAAACACATTTATTGTTCTTTGGTTTCTACCTCAACTTCTTTCCTACAAAATACCTTGCCATTGTGCTTGGTCTGCTAAAGACTTTTGGAAATGGGTGAAAGGAAACACATGTATCTGGCAGGCTAGAAAACAGAAAACACAACCGAGCAATATGTCAATGAAGATTCTCAGTCACCCAGATAGAGTTGTCTGGAAGTGAGTAATGGCAACTGGACTTCTTTTTCTTTTTGGTCTGAAATGTTTCACTACTTATTCAAATAGCTTCTTCAGACTGAGCATGTTGGTTAGGGGCACCCCATATTTGTCTCCCTGCGTGGTTTCATTTTTCATCTAATCTGAATATGCTCATTAGGTAATTAGGCAGAGAGTCCTTGCAATGTAAAAGTTCTAACTTCTAAATCTTATGGGTTGTGAAAGTGTGACCTCCCTGGTGAACCTGTGAAATGGCCTTAATCTTCCTAGTGACTGATGAAAGAGAGCATCAAAAATTGGAGACAAAATAGAAAAAGGAAAATAAAAGTCCAGTTGCCATTACTCAACTTCCAGGCAAACCAGCAATAATTAAAAGAAAACAATTATAAGCATATTTACTAAAAAATAAACCTGTGTGAAAATCATCTATGGGGTTTATTATTTTGTAGATTTTTGTAGTATATAGATTCTATACCATTCTAGGCTATTTTTCATAATTAGATGAGAAGAAAAATCCAATGGCTTTACTTTTGAAGATATAAAAGACTTGTACTAGAGATGAAAATAGTAGTCTATCATTTTCCTTTTAATGTCAGAATGCTACCTTTTTGAATATTTGCTATTTTTTTTAGTCTTATATTCAGTGGTGGGATTCAAATAATTTAACAACCAGTTTTAATGACCAGCTGAACCAGCAGTTCTCTGAACTGCTTAGAAAGTTAACAACCAGTCTAGCAAATAGGTGTGAACTGGTTGAATCCCACCTCTGCTTATATTCCATTTCCAAATAATTGTGATTAAAAGTTGATAAGCCATAGAAAACAGGCATAATAAGGATTATTATGAAATGTCCTAAAATTGCATTTATTCCTGAAGATATTAAAGGAGAAAGTGATGGCGGCATATTTTATTTTTTTTTTTATTTTTTTTATCTTGAAATGATTCTATGCACAATTTAAGGTGAGATCCAAAAAAGCTACTTTAAAAATTATGTGGTCATCCATAGCGACTGATGACTTGACTCTGACCAGATCTTCAGTACCAACCATTCTCAGTCTTGCACTATACAGATGTTTAAACTGGGAAGACTAGCATCCAAAGCTAGACTGGCACTGATTTGGGGGAAAGCTGCCTTGTAACTTAATACGTTTTCATTTGTTCATTGGGATTTTCTTCTCCAAATACTTCAGGTACATTATGAATATTCAAAGGAGAAGTTAGTGAATGAACTGCTAAGCAATAGCAGACATGGACCTATAGCAGGAATAAGATATATAGGAAAATGACAGAAGTGGATGATCACTTTAGTGAAAATGGCAAATGAATTATTTCATGCTGTTCATGAGAAGGCAATGGTAAAAAATACACCAATAAACAAGCTAAAGTGATTGATAATACAACTTCAGATGATGTTCCCCATCAAGTTGGAGAGCATGCATAAGCTATAACTGAAGGAAGCAGATAAGCTTTTTAGAGTACCAGTGGTTGTTTATGATGCAGCTAGATTAAAATTTTCAGTACATATAGTTGCTGCTTTTGTCATGCAGAAAAATAAAATTGAATGCTGCATGGACAGATTTATAGTGACAACATGAAGTCAAAGAAACATGATTAGAAAAGCATTCAACACACTGAAAGATGGAATGAATCACGTACACATTAACATCTTAAGCATAAAAAAATTGAAGTGGATTGTAATTAGACATTTTTAGTCAGATCAAATTGCTTGATCCTCAGGACTTTAAAACCATAGAACAAATAATATTGATTTTCTAGACAGGAAGGATAAAGCAAAGAGAGTACTTGGGTACAATACTATTGCCAAGCATCAGTTAGACTCCATAGACAGCTCTTTTATAAAGCAGTTATCCAAGTTTGTACTGCAACCACTGGTGCAGAAGAAGAGGAGCTGTCAATTTTATGATAAAATTAAATCTGAAATAAAAGAGATAATTAAAATAGGATATGGTCCTTGGGGTTGGAGAATGAGAAGCAAACTAGAAAATATTAATGAAGACAATGAAGTTGAACTATATGGTTTGGGAAACAGAAATTAAACATGTTTATATTTCATTGTTAATTGAGTCTTCGTACAACTAAAACAACACCTCTATGGATGGGGACTATCAGACAGTGCACCGAAGTCATATTGACTATATAATTGGTACAAGGAGATTATTACTGCAGAAACATGCCATAGGATGATTCTGAAACTGCCCAAGTGTAAATTCCAAGTCAAGTTAAAGAAAGGGAATCAATTCTCACAATATGTTTTTAAGCATATATCCATAGTTTTCAAGAAGAATATCAAGAATTGCTATGGAGGAAATCACAGAAGAATGAATGTACAAAATGATTGCCAAAGACCAAAATACAGAAAAAAGCAAACTGGGTATCAGAATTGATGTGGAAATTCTCAGGAAGAGAAGAAAAGCCAAAAACAAGAAAGTCAAAGATCTTGCGAAGACTCTTAACAAAGAATTTCAGAGAAATGTTAAGGAACTGTGTTATGGCATATGTGAAGTGACACCAAAGATGAAGGAGCCATTCCATGGAAAGAGGACATTTTGCGTCCCCATGTTTTCATCAACCCCGTTATGCTGCTCTCAACCCTGTTA